>CM052808.1:75036012-75161631 GCA_028533885.1 Nasua narica | reverse complement strand
ATAATTTTGTTCTGTATATAAGACAAAAACAAAAACTCATTAAGACACCATAAAATATCAAGAAACTAAATTATTTTAATAGGGTCATCTTTATACTGGTAATTTCTATCATAGATTTTCATGTTTCTGAGGTTGTAGACTCCTAGTAAAATATATAAAGCATGATACAAATTGGTTCATTTTTCTTTATATTTCATACTTCATACTGAGTAATTTACCAAAAAGACATATGAATGTTATCCCCTAATATTTTACATGGAAAATCTTTGTCCAGTGCCTTTATAATTGAAGAGCAACTTGAATCTCTGTTGACATTTTGGAACTACACTTTTTCTAGGAACTTGTGCATTTTATATTATTACACCTGCACTGAGATTTAAGACAGATAAAACCAAGGCCACTTTCTACAATTCTCCCCTAATTTGTGACTTGTATTTAAACATCTACTGAGGTTTTATCACTTAGTTAATTTTTTCTATTTACCAATATTAGAAACATATTTTGTACCATTTTAACATAAAAGAGTAATAAGAAGTTGTTCTATATCTTCCCAAATTTCCAATATTCTTTTGTATCACTGATCATCATTGCAAAATGTGAATAATGTATATGCTTAATGAAAGCCTTGTCAGTATACAAGGAAAAAAGTGTATTTATTGCATTTATTTCTTTATTATAGCATAGTGTATATTTATTCATTCATCAACTTCCCTTTCCCCACCATTAAATGTAAGTTTCACTCAACTGGAGTTTTTGCTCAAGCCTTCTCAGAGCCTTTCACTGTGTTTGGAAGTTGACAGCCATTTGTTCAATTTAATGGTTTTAGAATAAGTGAATATATGTATCAGATACAATGATATTATTGTGTTATTAGAGCTAGCTTAGAAATAATCAGGTTTCTTAACAACTGAAAATATGCAAAATATAACAAGTAGTGAAGAATGTTGATTAAAATTGTGTAATGAAGGGTGCCTGGGTGGCTCAGTCAGTTGAGTGCCTAACTCTTGGTTTTGGCTCAGGTCATGATCTCAGAGTCCTGAGATTAAGCCCTGAGTGTGGATCCACCCTCAGTGTGGAGTCTGCTTGAGAGATCCTCTCTCTCTCTCTCTTCCTGTCCTTCCCCCTCTCCCTCTGCCCCTCTCCCCACTTGTGCTTATTCTCCCTCTCTAAAAGAAAGGAAAGAAAGAAAGAAAGAAAGAAAGAAAGAAAGAAAGAAAGAAAGGAAGGAAGGAAGGAAGGAAGGAAGGAAGGAAGGAAGAAAGAAAGAAAGAAAGAAAGAAAGAAAGAAAGAAGGAAAGAAAAGAAAGAAAGAAAAAGAAAGAAAGAAAGAAAATCTTTTAGAAAAGAAAAAAATTGTATGATGATTAAAATGATCATAATTTACTATATAGTCAAATTTGTTATCTATTCAAGAGTTGTTTAAAAATTTCAAATTATTTTTCTAAAGATATTGTGATTAAAAATGACAGAATATTTTCTGAGTAATATAAAATACTAAAAAATTTTATATATCTATATTGATATTTTTATATAAAGAAATTCTTGTTAAAACATTTAACATGAAATACCAATCTATATCCTAATCAACATGAACAAGATTTGTGAATAAAAATGAGATTTTTTTTTCACAAAAATCACAAACTAAGACTCTATGATTAAAAAAATACATTGCATTTGAGGGGGAGCATAATATGTGGTCCCAAAATATGCCACTTTGATAATGTGAAGTATTTTTATCTAAAGGTAATCAAGACCTAGTAGCCTCAAGAGAAACTTTACCTCTCCCTTAACTATCAAAACAACTTAGATTGTCAGCCTGGCCCAGAAAGAGAGCTATCAACAGAAGTAAATTTTTATCTGAATGCCCTTATGTGTATGGCAGGCAAATGCCTAATTACCAAACATCTCTTCTTATTGTCCTGTGAATCATAATCCCCACCTTTGAAGTACTAGGTCTCTTCCCCATTTCTTAGCTCAGGTTGGCATATAAGCCTCAACTGACTGGCTTATCCTTGAGTCTTACATTCTTATGGGTCATCCATACATACATCTTTCAATTTGTTTTTCTCCTGTTAATCTGTCCTGTGTTTAGATTATTAGACCAACCAAAGAACCAAGAAGGTAGAGTAATTTTTTTCCCTCCCAACATATTCATTGTCTGCTATAAATTATTTAAGCTAAATTAAGTGCTAGTATGCCTTAGTGAGTATACCAGAAATTGCAATCTCCTTTTAAAGACTATAGAAAGAGAAAGCATGACTTCATCTTAAGCTACACATAAATTTCAAAATAAACAGTTGTTAGTAAAATCTTGCCAGCTATCTGTATTTTTTTAAACATTGTTCTCATTTGGCTACTGTAATAATAGGTCATCATTTGCCAATACCCAGTGTTGGACTTTCTGCTTTCCTTGGTTATCTTCACCAACAAAAACTGGGAAAGTCATCTTTGCATCCCTGCTCCTCATGTGTCATCTGGCACAAAGGCAACCTACTAAGCACTATGTGGTTAGAATGCTAAAGCACACAGTATGAATAATGGAGCCCTTGCTGTCCATGCCCGCTGATGGAAGTAGTCAATGTCTGAGTTCCAAGGCATCATATTGACAAGGAGACCAATCAATCTTTCTCTCAGTTCCTAGTCCTGTTATGTGTCCTGGAATCCACAGGTAGTTATTAGATTTACATGTTTTCTTCTCTGCTGGCTCTGAACTCAGCCATTATTACTTATGAGTCTGGATAATATCAAAACTGCTCTCAGAGACTGCTTGCTTCAGCACAGGCCACAGTGTCACCGTCTTGGATATCAGGACCCTTCAGGGCATGCAGAAATTGGTTTGGTTACTCCTCCAAGAATGCTGGTATGGGACGGTTTATATTGTCACTACCTCTTTGACCTGGGAACAAAATATTTTGTTTTTTGGTAACATCAACACTTTTTTTTTCCTTTCCAAATATGTTATTTCTATTTTGATATTTATTGATTGATAAAATAAGCAATAAAGTTTTTCTAAATTTTGTGTTGAACTGAAGATATCGCTCCTTGTGTGATATCAAAACGTGTTCGGGTGTGTGTGTGTGTGTGTGTGTGTTTACATATCTTAGAAGCTGGGATTTTAATCACTGTCTCTACAAAAGGTTAGATATTCCTCTGAGCAAATCTACCTTCGTATTTAATTTTCCCTGAAATTGTGGAAATATGCTGTTTAATAGTCCTCAGTGAAAAACACATGTTAGATAACTCACATCGTAAGGATAATCTATTTGATGTACTTCCCTTTATTAACTCATAATAACTTGTGAATTCACTTATCATTTAACTGCGACATTTACTGAAGGCATTTCACTCATTAAATTATTTTTTACCTGTGACTTGACATATGTCACTTACTATTTCATAGGCTCTCTTGGTCTAAATTTAAAATTTTAAATTTAAGAGTTTAAATTTAAACTCTTTTAAGAGTTTCTGTTTGTATTTAGATGTTTATGACTTTCCTCCACATAGTTTTTAAAAGAAAATTACTTTCTACTGATCAAGATTGATATAACAAAATTATTTTTCATGTTTTTATTTAATGACTATTTTTGGAGCTATCACCATGTGCAAGAGCATGAGGCTATGAATTCTCTAGGAACCAAATCTAGAGAAATTTCCTGTTTAAATTAAGAAATCTAGCTGAGGAGGTGCTAGGAAGCTGAAGAAGGACAGTCAGAGAGGCATAAGGAAATCCTGTGAGAAGCAGATGGATTTCAAGACAGTCCTTTGGAAAGCAATCATGTGTTCAGCCCTTGATGGCGGATATGTAGGAGCTATTCTACACCTACTTATGGCTGGAGAAAATGTGGAGTGACCTAAAGGTCACAGCTGTCCTTCAACTGCAGAGATGTTTTGCAAGTTATCTGTGAATGGAGAGTCTCCCATGTGTTTCTCAGGAGCCTGAGAACCCTCCATGACTGTGTCTGCTCTATATACCCCATTTTTTTAATATAGTACATGTGGCACTTACCACTTAACAGAAAACATCCTATCACCTTCACCTTCCCTTGGATCCCTGGATGTTACTACTTAAATCTTTCAAAGGTCCCATTGGAATGTGTTTTATTAAATACTAGGAGTCTGTTGATAATTGTGTATATTTGGATCCAGCCACCTGCTGTTGCTCTTCATCTTGGGGTCAACAGATTTGGAAAATAAAACATTAACCTTTTAACTTTCCTGCAGAACATATTTACATTTAAGAGTGTCATTCCCACCCTGGTTTCAATTTCCGTATATTATTTGGGGATTAATGAGAGTTGTGTTCTTTTCCAAATAAGTTGCCAACAGCAAGCAAAATAGAATCTTATGTAACACATTCCATGAGAACCTCACTTTGCTATCATCATTTGTATGGTTTATTTTTCATGGTTATTAAACTCTGTGAAGCTTCTTAACTCTAGAACCTTTGTCAGTAGCTCTGCCTTTTGCTACCACTCAAGGTTTTGGAGTATGTTTCTCTAGGCTGCCTTAGTTCCAATAAAATTCTCCTTTTCCGTGATGTAATCATTGCAAATACCATCCCCTGGCCCCAATTCCATCTCTTTCAATTTCTTGGGCACCAGTCCCAGACTGTTCTTTACCCTCAAATCATATTTAGGATATTTTGTATCCAATGTTGACTTGGTCAGGTGGAGCTTCTACAACAAAATACCATAGACTAGGTGACTTAAACAACAGGTGTTTATTTCCCAGACTTCTGGAGGCTGGGAATTCTTAAGATCAAGGTGTGGCAGAGTTTGGCTTCCTGGTTTACTGATGGTCATCTTCTCATGATATCCTCATGCAAAGGAGACAGAGCAAGATCCTCTCTCCAATGTCTCTTCTTATAAAGATGCTAACCCAGTTCACAAGGGTTCCACCCTCATACCTAATCACCTTCCAGTGGCCTCACCTCCTGATATTATCATATTGGTGTTTCAACATATGAAATTTAGCATGTGAATTTCAGCAGATGAATTTGATGAATTTTAAATTAAGACTTTTGGGGGAACACAAATAATCAGTACACAACAGATGGTGCACATTTCCTTTGTCTTGTTTCAGACCGTTGTCGCACACTATCCCCAAACTACCTTCAGTTTGAATGGATGTGTAAGGTGTGGTCCATCAGATCAGATGCTCAGTTCATGCCCACACATCTTCCAGGCTCAAAGTTAATATATGTCACAATTTGTTTAGCTCCACATGTAATAGTGGGTTGGCATTTGAAGAATGCTTTTGGAAAAAGTTCTCATTATGTGAAGGCTAATGACTGAGCAGGTATATGTTTGAAAACTCAAATATTCCTGTTTCTTCTATTCCCCTATGTTTATATGTGAGATACAAGTGGTATACACCAACCGAAGAGGATGCACCCAAATTATTTCAATTTACATTTCAAAAAAATATGCAGGAAAATTAATAAAATATATGTGTATCATATTGAACTTATTTTTTTTTTATTTTTCCAAGCTTCTTATTCTTAGCCATCAATCAGGAAAACCTACTGATCTAGGTACCTACCCAGGAAAATGTTTTGCCATAAGAATACTTTTTTAAAACAGTGCCTGGGTGACTCAGTTGGTTGAGTGTCAGACCGTTGATTTTGGCTTAGGTTGTGATCTCAGTGTTGTGGGATCAAGCCTCCCATCAGTGGGAAGTCTGCTCAGGATTCTCTCTCTCTCTCTCGCTCTCGCTCTCACTCTTGCTCTCCCTCTGCCCCTCCCCCATGTTCTGTCTCTCTGTCTCTTTCTCTAAAAAAAAAAACAAAACAAAACAAAAAAACTTTTTTCCCCCAAATATGTTTATTTTATTTTTTCAGTGTTACAAGATTGATTGTTCATGCACCACACCCAGTGCTCCATGCAATACGTGCCCTCCTCAATACCCACCATCAGGCTCACCCAACCCCATACCCCCCCCAAAAAAACTTTTTTAATAGGAGGGAGGGAGTGAAAAAAAAATAAGCCTAACATTTCAGAGTTTGTAAAGACTTGACTGTAATGGTCAGTACTGTTGCCAAGAACATTTTCTGAAGAATGGTGGGAGTGAAAGCACAGTGATTTGGACTGGGGACTAAACTGCAGTTGAGGAAATGGGGATTACAAGATATACCCAAATTTTTCTTGAAATTTTGTCACAAGAGGAGTGTGAAGAAAAGTGGAAGGTCAAATGAACATGGAGGTTTAGTTTATAAATTGGATTTATAAAAATTCTTTTGAGATTTCAGGAGAAAAATAAAGGTTGAAAAAATGGCAGAGAATGTGCCCTAGGAAAACATAAAAGAAAAAAAGGACAGGGTGAATGATTCCTGGAGAGAAGAAAGGAACAAAGTTACTAGACAAAATATGCTGGAATTGCTGCGCATTACTAAGGGGCCCATTCAGGTCGACGCTTATCTGACACATTACAAGATAGTTTCCATTAGCAGCAGTCAATACTGTATTTGGTTCTCCTTGAAGAAATGTTAAGGGTTGAGTTCACCCAGAGGTTTTTCCAGGACAGAAAGATGAAGGTGACAGGGAAATGAGAGAAGAGATTAAATTCTAGTCAAAGCACATTATTGAATGGACGTCATTTTCATAGATTTTTTAATCCCCTATAATTTATGAAAGTGAGTTGTTAGTAAACATGTTGATTCTTGTCCATCTCTGTTTTGTATCAATTTTTCTGGTGTTTATTTAACCATTACAGGATGCTGGAAATCAAAGGGTAGAAGCATTTATACCAACTTTGGCCTTAACAGTGTTGGTACAGAGTTCCAGAACTTTCTTTCAGCAGTTGTGTTGAAAACTCCTTAGTTAGGAAAACTCCTTAGTTAGGACTCTGACTAGTGTTACACTTAAATTATCTTGGTTTACCATTTATTCTACCACCATTTACACAATTTGTAATTGTGTATTAAAAGAAGGAATCCATGAAGGTGGGTGTTGTTCATACATTCATGAGATTCCACTGTGTGAGATAAATACAAACCAGAAATAAAGAAACAAATAAAACATGTTGTATGAATTGAAGAAGATGAGATATTGTGGGAAAAGGTTAGAGAACATGAAGACATAGCAAAAGAAATTACCCAAAGAAAAGATGAAGAAAAAAGAATAACCTAAACTGAATAGAACATTAGTGAACTGTGGGACAGCTTCAAGTGATGGAATATATATGTAATTAGCATCCCAAAGGCGATGGCAGAAAAATATTTGGAGAACAATGGTCAACATTTTCCCAAATGTGATAAAACTATAATAATTTCAATAAGTTCAAGGAACTCCATATGCAAGAATCATGGAGGAAACTACAAGTCATAGCATAACAACATTGCTCAAAAACAGTGATAAAAAGTAATATTAAAGGACAGCTGGGTGTCTTTAGTGGATTAACCATCTTCCTTCAGCTCAGGTCATGATCCCAGAGTCTGGGATCGAGCCCCATATACAGCTCCCTGCTCAGCGGGGAGCCTACTTCTCCCTCTTCTACTCCCTCCGCTTGTGCTACTGCTCGCTCTCTGTCTCCGTCTCTCTCTGTCAAATAAATAAATAAAATCTTTAAAAAATAATATTAAAGACAGTCAAAGAAAAAAATATAGGTCATATGAAGAGGAAAAATAAGCATCACAGATTTTTTGTTGTTGGAAAAAATATGAAAATGAGAGCAAGAAAACATTAGAGCAACATCTTTAAAACTCTGGGGAAATGTGTCCAGGTAGAATTCCATGTCCAAGAATAATGTTTGCCAAAAACGAAGATGAAGTAGAGGCTCTTTCGGATACACAAAAGCTGAAAAAATTCAGCAGCAGCAGTCTCATGCTGTGGGAACTGTTAAAGACATTTGCTTAGGTGGAAAGAAATTGATACCAGGTGGGAGAAGGAATGCAAAAGGAAAGAAGAGCACCAAAAATACAACTACATGGGGAAACATATACGATTTCTCTTTTAAATATCTTTAAAACAGAATTGAAGAATTAAAGTAGTAACTGAAGTGTACGGGGTTTATAACGCATGTGAAATCGACATGCGTCATAGTAGCACAAAAGTCAGAAGGGGACTAACTCCAAGTACACTTTTCTAAGGTCCTTTTACTCTGCAGATGAGCAATCATGTTGCTTAATGGCAGACTGTGACAAGGCAACTATGCATATTTTAAGTCCTAAAGCAACCACTAAAATTACGTAAAGCATGATGAGGGAAAATCTATACCATGTGAGCAACGATTTTTTTAAGTCTGCAGTTTGTAAAGTTGTTTCTCATGTATGAGTAAACAGTTTTGAAACTGCCTTACATGAATTCTGTGGTGAGAAATCCGTGAATGGATGGTGGATGGCAGAAGCAGTTGCAGTGGGGAAGCAAGGAGGAACCCCATGGAACTCAGTGGAGAGACAAACAGAGATAAACATTCTTATTCGTACACACTTCCCAGCTCTGTCTACACAGAGGACCTAGGAGGAGTACCTCAGGTGGGCAGCAGGAGCCTCGGCACCTGGATTCTTGCTGACTTCTAGCCATTCTCCAGTCAAAGGCAAACATGGTGGAGAACGTGTTGTGAGAAAGCATGAAGGAGTGGAGATGCCAGGGTGATTTCTTAATTTTGACAAATATATCGTGGCTATTTAAGATGTTTAACAAAAGGGAAAACTGAGTGATGTGTATGTGGAAACTTATGGAACTTTCTTTGCTGTTTTTCTCTCAATCTGAAATTACTTCAAAACAAAAGATTATTTCAAGAAGAAAGCTGGAGTGGCTCTATCAATAGTAAACAAATTAGATTTTGGAGTAACAGATATCACCAGGGATGGGGCGCCTGAATGGCTCAGTTGGTTAAGTGTCTGCCTTTCGGCTCAGGCTGTCATAGTTCCGGGACCCAGCAGGCTCTGCTTGTCCCTCCCCTCTTCCCCACCTCACAGATCCTGCACTGGCTCTCTCTCTCTCAAATAAACAGATGAAATATTTTTATTAAATTACCTGAGATAAACAATGTCATTTCATATAATAAAGGTGCTATTAATTAAGGGGACTTAATGATCATAAACAATTATACACATCTAACAATGGAGCTTCAGAACCCATGATCTAAAAATGACTAGAACGCCAAGGAGAAATAAGCACATAGATATTTCCTGTCAGAGATTGCAATGCTCATCTCAATGATTGATAAAACAAACAGACATGAAATCACTAAGGATGCAGAAAATTAGAACAGCACAGCCGACTTGATCGAACTGAAACTTATACCATGCTCCACCCAATAACAGCAGTAAACGCATTTGTTTTAAGAGTACATGGGGTATTTATCAAGGTAGACTGTTTTCAGGATCATAAAACAAGTCACATCCTTCTGACAGGATCCAGACCACACCAGGTATGTTTTTGGACCACAGTGGAATTAAGTTAGAAATCCATTAACAGAATTATACTGGGAAAATTTTCAAATATTTGGAAACTTAATATACATCTAAATAACACATAGATCAAAGAAGTATCAAAAGGTCAATAACAAACTTTTGAACAGAACAAAAATGAAGACACTTAGGAAGAAATTTAAAACAATCAATGGCTAGATAAGAAATGTCAAAGAAAAAAAATGTCCTGTATTAATTATCTGTTTTACCTAAAGTCTCTAGGTGAAGGACACATTAAGAGAAGAAACAATAAATGTAGAAACAGAAGTCAAAGAACGAAAATACAGAAAAAATGATTTTTATAAATCATAATGTCAAAAATTAATCCTTTGAAAACAACAATAAATGGATAAATCCCTTTATAGAGAGACCAAGACAAATAGGAAGGAAAAAATAATTTCAATATCAGGAATATGAAAGGTGTATCATTACAGATGCTACCTTTTAAAAAGATAAAAAGTGTATACTATGAATAATTTATAGCATGAATTCAACAGCTTAAACTGGGCAAATTACTCAAAACAGAACTAAAATTCGATAACGAGGAAAATAGAAAACCTAAAAAAACTTCTATCAATTTTAAAAGTAAAATTTTAGTTGTATACTTGGACTCAAAGAAACCTCCACAACCACATGAGCTTACTGGAGAATTCTAGCAAATATTTAATTTTTGTAGTGTTTGGTGATACTAATGTTACTACCTGGCAATGTTTAAAAAACAACACTAATTATACACACACACACACACACACACACACACACACGCACACGGAATAAAGACGCGACAAGAAAATAAACTTCAATCCAACAAAGTAGATTATACATCACCTGTGTGGTAAATATAAGTGTTCTAAATGAAATTTTAGTAAATCTAACCTACCAATTTATAAAAAGAATCATACTTTATAATCATGTAGGATTTATTCCTTGCTTGTGAATCAATCAATATAATTCACCATGTTTCAAAGTAAAAGAAAAAGTTATATAATCATGTCTAGCAGATTTAGAAAAAGCATTTGAGAAATTTTGGTATCCACTTTTGATGAAGAATTCTCATTAAATAAGAATAAATAGGAACTTCTAGGGGCACCTGGGTGGCTTAGTGGGTTAAAGCCTCTGCCTTCGGCTCGGGTCATGATCCCGGGGTCTTGGGACTGAGCCCTGCATCTGGCGCTCTGCTCGGCAGGGTGCCTGCTTTCCCCTCTCTCTGCCTGCCTTTCTGAAATAAATAAATAAAATCTTAAAAAAAAAAAAAGAATAAATAGGAACTTCTAACTTAAGAAAGAGTATCTAAGAATAAAACCCTACAACTAACATGATCAATGATGGAGATTTTAATACTTTCCTTGGTGGTAATGTGGAGGGAGAGAAGTTGTTTACCCTGATCACTTTTTTTAAAAAATATATTTTTTTAATTATTTGGAGAGGGAGAGCAAACATGTGCACATGAGCATGAGCAGAGGGAGGGATAGAGGGAGCAGGAGAAGCAGACTCCCTGCTGAGCAGGAAGCCGGACTTGGGACTGCATCCCAAGACCCTGAGATCATGACCTGAGCTGAAGTCAGATGCTTAACCGACTGAGCCCCCCAGGTGCCCTTACCCTCATCACTTTTATCCAACATTACAGAGAGCTGAAAATGAGTCTCAGAGCTGGGAACACAGTCTAAGTAATACTGTATTTATATAATGAGGGAAAATGACCATAGTTATAAAGTAGGATGTAGAAAGGAGCAAGGTGAAATATAATAAAAAATGGATTTTATACATAAGCAGAGAAACTCATCAATATATAAAATATATTGATGAGGATGAATGTTGTATTTCATAGCTATTTAAAAAAATCCCAGCTTTTTCCCCTGTATTTTCTTACCTGGAATATATCAAGTATTAGCAGGTTTGACACTGTGGCTTATTTTATTTTAATTTTTAAGATTTACTATGTATAATTTGATCATTATTAATTTTACTAACAGATGGTAAAGTAAAATTATCATTAAATAACTTAAAAATATTGAGCAGTAAAATATTTTCTCTGGCCAATGAGATTTGGGGAAATGTTTATTTGTTTAATTTTCTGCGATTAGCCTATAATCTTTATAACCAAAAAATAATGTTAGAGTAACTACTTTACATAAAAGTTATATCCATATAATATATAGCTCTATGGAGGATACACACATATACCCAGATGTCCACACTATGTTAGGGTATCAGGCCCAGTAAAACACATGAAACCATTAGGATTCAGCCTCATGCTTATGCAGCTAAAAATTTAGTCAAGTTTAGAAAACAAGTACATCCTGGCTTATTATTGAATCTGAAGGTAAATAAGAGGGTACAGATAAAGGAGTCTTGGGATTCCATTGTACCCCACTGGAAAAGGAATGTTCCGTAGGAAAGATTTTGAAAGGCTTTATGGATGTGATAGTATTTGATGAGAATCTTAAAGACTCTATAAAATTTTGATGAGCAAAATGGGATTAAGAGCATTCTAACCAGTTGAAAGATCATGTAGAAAAGCACAAGCATGTGAAACATGAACTGCATTAGAGACACAGTCAGAAGCTGAGTAATGTTCCCGTAGAGAAATAGTGTATCATAATGTGTTATACAAAAAAATTGGTGACCATTTCGTGGATGACCTTAATTGCCAGAAAGAGAAAATTGCACTTACTTTGGTAGGCAATGGAGAGAGTTTAAATGCATTAGAACAAGCAAAAAGGGAATCTGTCATTCGCAGACCTGTTATGTGTCAACATGTTCCTTTGGGTTTCCCTGGAGATAGAGGCTGAGACATGGACCTGTGCACAGGTGGTTTATTTGAGAGGAGATCCCAGGAGGAGAGGGCTTGGGAGTGAGAGGTGGCCACAGGGAAGGAAGAAAGCCAGTATAATTGTGCATTGCCCTGCCTACTCTAGCGTGCAGTAGAAGCTCCTTCCCGACTTCTGGAATGCACACAGAATGCATCTGAGAGCCATCTGCAGGTCAGAAGTGAGGATGGGACGCTATTCCTTGATGGCCCAACATGGCTGTTCCATGCATTAACTCACCCACAGTTCTATGCAGACTCGTTTGTATGCAGTGATCGGGTGGGGGTCTTCCCCAGTCAGGAAAGGAATTGCATTTGGGGCTTAGAACTGCTGGAGCCCAAAACCCAAGGACTGTTCCTGGGCTCTGGACTAAGGCGTTAGAGAGTTCGTCTCATTTGGCCCCTTCACTGATCTTGGGAAGTAAATATTATTTCAAGATTAGATTAAATAGTTTCAGCTAAGATCTAAGTCAAAACAAGTGCTTCTCCTCATATTATATCTCTCACTGAAAACACCTGACTTCTCATCATTACTTGAAAATGACATTTTATTTCTTTTTTTTGAAAATGACATTTTATTTCATGTCTGTATATTCGATGTCCTCATTTAAAATACCTTTCTACACCATGAGCAAGTTCTTTGTCTTACTCATTTTTTTTTAAATAGCTATTATAATGCCTGGCTTATAATGCTCAATATATTTTTCTTCTAGCATAAAGCCTGCCAACTTTCAAAACTGCTGATGTTTAAAAAGAAAAATAAATGTGACTTTATGCTCTGCATTGCCACTTTCAATTCAGATTTTTTTGATAAATACATCCCCCCCCCTTTTTTTTTACCCATTAGCAGTTAGGATAACCACACTTAAAATACTCTCTAAGAATGAAACTATTCTTCCAATTTTGCCTTGCTCTAAATAGTATGTTCCTTTTGTCTGTTGCTGTGAGAACACTGTGTCCTTTATATTTACATCGAAATCATTGTATTTTTCTTTTTTTTTTAATTTTTTAAAGACTTTACTTATTTATTTGTCAGAGAGAGAGAGCACAAGCAGGGGGAGCAGCAAGCAGAGGGAAAAGCGGTCTCCCCCGCTGAGCAGGGAGCCTGATGTGGGGCTCCATCCCAGGACCCCGAGATCATGACCTGAGCTGAAGGCAGACAGACACTTACCCAACTGAGCCACCCAGGTGCCTCATTATATTTTTCTTAATACTGGGCTAATTCTTCATGTTCTTTCCTTTTTGTTTTGTTTTTTTTTTTATGATCACGCCCTTGAAATATTTTATTTCCTTCCTAGACATGTCTAGATAGAAGGGTAAGAAGGCAAAACACGAATGGCAGAATACAAAAAAACATATTCTCACCTCTTCTGATCTTTCTACATGGGTCTTTTATGGGATAAGCTGAGATCTGCCTTTGCATGGGCTTAGTCCTCTCGTGCAGTTTTGTTAATCACCCAAGTCATTTCCAGTGGCAATTTCCTAGTGAGTGTTTATCTCCAGTAAAACGCTACTTGCAAAGTAACATGTCCAATAAAATATGTGTACTGTGAAGACTACAGGAAGAAATCAATATGAAGCAAAATCAGTAAAGTTCATGTTGCATCTCTTGGAGATGTTATTTTTATCCATTCCCTTTTTTTGACTTACAGTTACAGTTACAGTATTTATCTTGTATACATTTACCGTATCAGAGGTTTGGATAATTTATGTGCCTCATTGGATAATTAACCCCTCATCACAAATGTACTTTCTCATGATAGCTTCATTATAAAATTATCACTGACACTATCAGGCTCACATTCCATCTACTAGGACCCTGTACTTGTAAATGTTATTTGCTCTGAATACATTGATCTGATTGGCGTAGCACTTGGGTGAAGTCTGGTTTAAGAAGAAAATCTATTTCTGATTATTAGCAAATAACGTATTGTAGCCACCTCAGAGGAAAGGAGGTCTGGAAAAATGTCACAGATATAACAGTGTACATTGATATTCACTGGAAAGAGTAGGACTCATATTAATGAGAGTTTACGAGTATTGAGTATCTTTATTAGTTCAAATTTTATGAAACATTTAAATCCACGGGTCCTAAAGTCATCCAAATGAAAAATATTTTCCCCTCCTCTGCCACTCTGTTCATCACTTTCTACTTCTAGCCTTATCCAGATACCTTTCATTTCCACAAGATTCCATTGGTGTCCTTCTTCCTGAAAGCTGGCTTCAAGTTCCCTCCTCTTCAAGCTATCTTTCATGCCATCTCCAGAATCATTGTTTTAAAACACAAATACAACCTGCCATTTTCTTCTTCAAAGCTTCAAATGAGGAGCTCCTGGGTGGCTCAGTTGTTAAGCAACTGCCTTCGGCTCAGGTCATGATCCTGGAGTCCCGGGATCGAGTCCCACGTCGGGCTCCCTCCTCAGTGGGGAGTCTGCTTCTCCATCTGACCTCTCCCTCTCTCTCATTCTCTCTCTCTCAAATAAATAAATAAAATCTTTTAAAAAAAAAAAAAGCTTCAAATGGAACTTCATCATCTAGCAATTTGCATACACATTTCTCATTCTGGCATATCCAAATCCCTTGATGGTGTGGCAATGACTTCCTTTTTTTAAAAAACGTGCTCTGTCCGGCACCAGATGGAGAAACTATTTGTTACAGGTTGCATGTTCAGGTTTCCCAATTCATATATTGAAACCCTAGTCTCCAGCGTGATGGTATTTGCATGTGGGACTTTTGAGAAGTGATTAGGTCAGAAAGGTTGAGTCTTCATGATGGGATTAGTGCCTGCTATGATCTGAATGTTTGTGTCCCTCAAACTTCATATGTTGAAGTCCTGATTCCCAAGGTGACAGTTTTGGAAGGTGGAGACTTTGAGGGCCATTGACTCATGAGGATGGGGTCCTCATGTTTGGGATTAGTGCCCTTATTGAAGAGGACCCACAGATTTCCCTAGCCCCTTCCACCATGTGAACTTACAGCTAGAAGATAGTCATCTATGAACCAGGATGTGAGGCTCATACCAGACTTGGAATCTTCTGATGCCATGATCCTGGATTTCCAGCCTCTAGAAGAGTGTCTGTTTAAGTCACCCAGTCTATGGCAATTTGTTATAGCAGTCTGCACTAAAACACTATGTAAACTCACTCTGACCCAATTTTCTCATCTGTTCATGGGGCTAATAGCAAAAAGTAAAATAGACTCCTTACTCTTCCCTTACAAATTGTAAACTTCCCCCATCTGTACTTTTTTTCACACTAATCCACCTGCTTTAAGTACCTTCTCAGACTCTCCAAGTGTAACTGTCAAAATTTTGCCCACACCCCAGAGCTTATTCATCTTGTACAACTGAAACTTCATACCCATTGAACAGCAACTCCCACACCCTTCTCCCCCAGCAACCCCTGACAATCCCTCTTCCACTCTCTGCTTCTATGAGTTTGACCATTTTAGATTCCTTAGATAAGTAAGCTGACACAATATCTATGTTTCTGAAATGGACTTATTTCACTTAGCATGATGTCTTTTCTATGGTTGGCAACATGGTCCTGTGCATTTAAATTTTGGTTAAGAAGGTAGAACTCATGCTAGGCATTCTCACCCAAAACAAACAAACAAAACCCTCCTAATCATTCTTTTTTTTTAATTTTATTTATTTATTTGACATAGAAAGATCACAAGTAGGCGGAGAGGCAGGCAAAGAGAGAGGGGGAAGCTCCCTGCTGAGCAGAGAGCCCGATGCGGGGCTCGATCCCAGGACCCTGAGATCATGACCTGAGTTGAAGGCAGAGGCTTTAACCCACTGAGCCACCCAGGCACCCTCTAACCATTCTTTATAAGGTTAATTTCAAGTGCAAATGCGTTTCAAATGCAATGTTTCAGATATCACTCACATTACTAGTACTCTTGTTATCATACTTGTCCTCTTCTTGGTTTTGTTGCAAACATTTGGGTTTTTTCTCTTTTGCTATTGGTCTGAAAACTTCCTGAAGCTTGAGTGTCCTCTACTTACATGTGCATATCCTGAGGCATCTAGTCCAGAATCTGACATCAATGAAGTACTATGTGAGCACATTTTTAATTTTATATTATTAATTCTGGAGAGTTTTGCAATAAGCTTATAAGAAACAAAGCAAATCTTCCCAATCACCCGACACAAGTACAAACAACCAGTCAATTCTGTCAGCACATCTTTCTTTTCTCTGGACTCGTGCTCAAATATCAACTGCCATTTTAATTTGTACCTAAATCAGTTGCCAAAAGGTATGTTGCTGTTCTGAAAATTTTGTAACAAAGCAAATGTAAAGTAATTGAAGCATTAGGGATTCATATGGTTAGGTTTGGCATTATCATTTCTCAGGATGAGCTTTTAATTAACACATTAATCTTAAAAAATCTTAAAAAATTGTCAAGGGTCAGCCAAACATGAGGCAATAGAAAGCCCCATGCTTTTCATACAACTGGAAAATGTGTCTTGGTCTAAAATCAAATGAAGTCGGGCCACCTGAGTGGTTCAGTTGGTTGAACTTCTGTCTCTTGATTTCAGATCAGGTCACGAACCCAGTGTTGTGAGATTGAGTCCTGCATTGGGCTCCAGGCTCAGCATGGAGTGTGCTTGGAATTCTTTCTCTCCCTCCTTCTGCTCCTCCCCTGGTGCTCTTACTCTCTCTCTCTCTCTCAAATAAATAAATAAAATATTTTAAAAATAAAAATAAAATAAAATGAACTAACTTAGATGTGCTAAAAAAATGTGGGCAGCATAGATCTTTCAAGTAGGTCATAGATCTGCTTCTTCATTACTCATCAAAAGAAAGATGACTCAAATACAAATGCAAGTCAGAATATATTCTGTGGAGAGTTTACATAGCTTACCGATATTGGCATATCCATTATAAATTGTACTGTTATGGTGTTTATCAAAACAAAACGAAACAAATCCCATTCTTGTAATCTTTCTCCTAAATACAAATAAAGAGAACAGCTTTTCTGATTATACTGATGATATGTAATGTCATATTTGTAATAGTTGGTATTACACTTTACCCCTTATTATAGAGCAGATATCACTCTGCTAAATATTAGAGGAAAGTGTACTCTTAACTATATATATGTTCAGAGCAAGGCTTATGTTTTACTAATTGTTATGCTTTCCAAAATGCATATGTTCAGTGCATTTATATCCAAATGTATAAAATAATACAGATATCTACAATGACTTATATCTTATACAAATGTGATAGTGATAGTGAAATCACTGAGACAATCTTTTTTTTAATATTTTATTTATTCATTTCACAGAGAGAGAGAGAGAGAGAGATCACAAGTAGGCAGAGAGGCAAGGGGAGGGGGGAAGCAGGCTCCCCGCTGAGCAGAGAGCCCAACCCGGGGCTTGATCCCAGGACCCTGAGATAATGACCTGAGCTGAAGGCAGAGGCTTTAACCTGCTCAGTCACCCAGGCACCCCTCACTGAGACAATCTTATATGAAGTTGACTGTTCTTTCAGAAATTTCACAAATATTTATTTTAAGCTAGGTGCTGTCCTGAGGTGCTTGAAATACATTATTGAAACATCTTCAATACTTATATAGCTTCCTTAGTGCCGGGATACAGCCAGTAGATTAGGGGATTAAATAAATTATGAATTGGTTGAAAATGATAAGTCATGAGAAGTACTTTTCCCAGGGAAATATAAAATAGTTTGATAGATGTTATCTTCCCCTTAGCATTGAAAAAAACATGTAAAAAAATGTACATATTAAAGTGAAAAGTAAATGGCAAAAATGGTAAGAAGCTAGAATCTAAACATGCATCAAACTACTATCTTTTATCAGGGAATTATGAACCATATATGTGTTCTTCCAGTATCTTAAATGTTCTGAGAAATGTATTTCTTTTCCCCTACAAAACTACCTGCAAGTTTTGCTTAATATGTTCTATACTTTCTCTTAGAAAAAAGAATCCTCCTGTCCTTATATAGAATAACAAATTAGCATGGCTCAACCTAGTAGAATTTCTACAATGTAGCAAACGAATCTGAACATAAGGTTTTCACTTCCACAAGAACTGAAGTTAGCAAGGAAAGGTATCTGCCCCCTCCCCCCACCCAAGGTTTGTTACAAGATGTTTCTCAACCAGTCACTTTAATTATTTTACAAGCTGAGGAAACATATTGACAACCAACTCTACCAAGCATGCTGTACAAGTCTGAAGGAAATATTTTGTTCCATGGAAAGGAGTGTAAATGATTACATAGCACAAATCCCAATTCTGAACATGAATGTAAGATTTTTGTTAAAGTAAAAAAAAAAAAAAAAAGATTCATGTATTTGTTCTCCACCATGTGGAGAGAGAATATAATTGTGTCTTCAAGAATTCTAGGGTTTGTGTTTATTTTAGAAACCAAACTGCTGAACATCTGTACGTTATTTAATCTCTCAGGGCATTTGAACAACTATTTTTGCTAATATAGGAATTTTATTACTTTCCTGTGGCTTCTTTACTAGTTTCCTAGGGCTTCCATGACTCATTGCCAGACACCTGACCACTTAAAACCACAAAATTTATCCCCTCATAATTTTAGAGGCAGGAAGTCCAAAATCAAGGTGTCACAGAGGCTCCAGGGTAGAATTCATTTGTTGCC
Organism: Nasua narica; assembly: GCA_028533885.1. Classification (NCBI taxonomy): domain Eukaryota; kingdom Metazoa; phylum Chordata; class Mammalia; order Carnivora; family Procyonidae; genus Nasua; species Nasua narica. The sequence continues at coordinate 75,142,772 of CM052808.1, read as the reverse complement.
TCTTCTAGCTTCTGGTGGCTGCTGGTTTCCTTGGTTTGTGGCCACCTCGCTTCAGTCTTGGCCTCTGTCACCCCATGGCTTCGCCTCTGTGTGTCTAATTTCCTTCTGCCTCCCTCTTTTAGGACGCTTGTTATTCGATTCAGAACCCACCTGAATAATCAAGGGTAAGCTCCTCCTCTCAGAATCCCTCCCTGAATCACACGTTTTGCCATATAAGGTAATAGTCACGGTTTCTGGGGATTAGAATGTGAACATATATTTGGGGCACCACCATTTTTAAATGTTCTTACTCAACAAACACAGTACAGCACGTGGAAATGCAAGTGGTGCCATGTCTCTGAAGATGTTCTCAGTTCTTCCGATGGAGTTGCTTTAAGGAGACGCTCACTTTGATGAAAACACATAAACAAGTAAACCAAAACTTTCCTTGAGATTTCACTGAACAAGGATGACATTCTCAAAATCTTATAAAACTAAAAGTGTGTGGCTCCTTTGCCCTTCTCTTCCCAGCACTGTAGTTCCACTTCTATTTATAACATATTGATTTATTTAAAATAAAAAGACTGAAGTGATATTCTATTTTTCCCCTCCTTTTCTAGATGTCAGATATAGATTCTTCTGCTGATTTTCTTCTTTTCATGCAGAAATATATCTTAAAGGAAAAATCATCAAAGTTAGTATCATTGTTGTGGCACCAATATATATTCAAGACTGCCCCCAAGAGTCTACAGGGCCACAGTTAATGTGATCATACCTCAGTGTGGTGTGTGGTCAGTTTGGGAATTCGAATATTACTCTTCCTGTTAGAACACATACTAAGGTTTCTAATAGATCTGACCATTCTAATTATAGAATATGAAGCTTGCCAGCTATTCTTAAATTGTTTCAATAATTTCCTATAACCAAATATCATAGAATATGGCTGCGTAGGGGAAGAAAACCTTTCCCTTCTTCCCTTCTACATTTTTTGGCTCGTCTAATAATTCAATCAACATAACATGGAATAACTGGAGAAAATATTAATTTCGTATGCACAGGATCCCCAAGATATAAGACTCAAAGAAGTGACCAAGGAGGGCAGCTTTTATACCTATAAGACAAACAAACGATTTGTGAAGATTTGATAAAACAAAAGGGTTTGTGCTTATGGTTACAAATTAACGAAGAAATAACCAAGTTTGTTCTTCAACATGGTTGTAACAAATTGGTTTTACCTTTTCACATCTGATATTTCCCACAATCCAAGCCAAAACATATTGTAATGAGTCCATTTCCTCTCAATATGACGGGTTTTAACTGGTATCACAATATTTTGTTTTGAATATTTCTGATTAGTACGGTGTTTAAGTGCATTTTGGATTAGGTGTTGCATATTCATGATTCCATTCCTGGAAATTTCCTTGATTTTTTTCCCTCAATTTTTGTTGGAATATTCAGCTAATTCATCTTAATTAGCATTAAATTTGGAATATTAAATTTTCTAAGTCATATATGTGTCAGGTAAATTTCCTCAGTCTATAGCTTGTCATTTCTATGTTTTAAGTAGGGTTTTTTTTGTTATCCTAAAATTTTACTTTTTAATATAGTTGAATGTATCAACTTGTTTAATTGTGTTTTACACATTTTTGTGTCCTGTTAATGAAATCCTTTTTTCTAGTCCAAGGTCTAAAGTGTATTTACCAATATTTTATTCTAATACATTAAATATTGCTTTTTATATGAATGATTTGAATCCACTTGGAACTTATGCCAATGAAGAGTGAGGGATAGGGAGTCAATTCCAATTTTTTAAAAATATAGACAACAATTATAGCAGCTTTAGCTATAAAATGGTTTAATCTTTTCCCAGTGATTGTGTTATCCTACAATAATCACTCAATGAAGAGGAGGGTCTCTCTTCCAGTTTCATGCTGTCTTCATTGCTTATCTATATTTGGAGGAATACTGCACTGTTTTGTTTAGTATAACTATATAAAGCTTGATTCTTAGTTTGGTCAGATTTTGCTCTTTTATCACCGCTTGCTTTTTCTTTTTTTCTTTTCTTTTCTTTTCTTTCTTTCTTTTTTTTTTCTTTTTGGCTTTTCTTTGCCATTTATCCTTCGAAAAGAATTTTAAATCAGCTTCTCAAAATCTATGAAAATCCTTATATGGTTATGGCTAAAATGACTGATAAGCCTTGATCTGAAGAGAATATCCCTACACAGAATCTTTCTATCCATGAACTTTCCATTGATTTGTGGCTTTTTAAGTAATCTCATGAGGTTATGTTATTATGATTCAGTGATTTAATGCATATTTCTATTAAATTTTTGTTACATGCCTTAACTTTTTGTTTCCAATGAAATTTTTAGTTTGATTTCTTTACAAAGATGTCGTCTGTGTATATGTATATTCTGTGCAAAAGGATTATGAATCTATTAATAGTGTTTAGTTTTGTTGATGGTAGAAGATTGAAGAACAAAAAAGACCAGAAAAGCAGAATAATTAAGACAATAAATATTTGTGCAGAAAATAATAAAATAGAAAACAGGCAAAGAAATAAGAAATTCAGTGGCACCAAAAACAAGTAATGGGAAAATAGGAATGAACATTACAAACCTTAGTTAGTGTCTCCAAAGAAATAAGAAAGGGGAAGATAAAGCAAATAATCAAAGTAAAATATGAAAGAGTGAATATCTCTGCCAAACCTACAGAAATTAAAACAATTGGGAGGGAAAAAGCACATGTTTTGTCAACAAATAATACAGTGTAGATGATGCAAATTGCTAAAACTGACTCAAAAAGAAAGAGTCTGAACAGAAGTGTAGTGGGTAAAGAAATTGAATGAAAGAGAAAAATGATAAACTGGACTTCCTTAAAAGTATGCTATATACTCCTAAGAACTTACCTTAGGACATTACATTTGCCCACAGAACTATTTACATATGAAGGTTCATAATAGCTTTACTTAAATTGGTCTTAAGTAGAAATAAACTCACATTTTACTTACAGGTGACTGGATAAACAAAGTATGGTATAGCAATATAATGCAGTTCTACCCAGCTATACATAGGAGGAAACTGCTGATAAATCAGTGTGGGTGAATTTAAAAATTATTATGCTAAATAATAGAAGGCAAATGCAGGAGAATACAAAGTAAATGATCCCATTTAAATGGAATCTCCAGAAAAGGCAAATTTATAAATTCAGAAAGTAAGTCAGCAGCTGTCTAGCGATGAAGCTGAACACAAAAGACATTTTGGGAGTGACAGAAATGTTTCAAAACAAAATTTTTGTATGGTTATACAATCCTATGTACTGAAAATCATTGGGTTTTACATTTACAACGGGTGAATGTTATGGTATGTAAAATATCACTCAACACAGATGTTTTTAAAAAGCAACACAATTAATCCTGCTTTATTTTTCCCAGACCCATCCCACCCTACCCACTTCCCCTAAAATATATTGAATCTTAAGTCTTTGACTGATTGAATCTTAAAATATATTAAATCTTAAACCTTCAAAGTTAAACATAACTTTGAGGGCACCTGGGTGGGTCAGTTGGTTGGGTGACTGACTCTTGGTTTTAGTTCAGGTCAGGATCTGATGGGTCCTGGGATTAAGCCCCATGTGGGGCTCCACACTCAGCAGGGAGTCTGCTTGAGATTCTTTCCTTCTGCCCCTTCCTACCTCCCTCTCTAAAATAAACTTCAAACATAATTTTGGATACCAAAATGTTTTCGAATGAGTAAATATTGTTCAGTTATCGACAAATACAACAAACTACACTTCTCAAGTAGAAAAAATAACTCCGGGCATTTGATTCTTTGGTTTAAATGCAATCATTTTGTTTAGTGATATATTTAACATTCTCTATGATCTTATGAGTTTTTCAGCAGAAAGGAAAATTATTAAAGAACCAAAGTTCCTTAGAGCTGGACAGCTTATATGTCCTATTTCATTCGTTTGTCTTTTCAGATAAAAATATCTCCAGAAATTCTTGTTTTAATTTGGTTGCTAACTTGAAGGATCACCAACATGCAAAGACATTCTTCAGGAGACATCATACCCTACTTTGAGCAGTGTTGGCAAACCTGAAAGTTTTAGAAACATGTTAATTTATTTCAAGTGCAATGATGTACTATAGTGTATATTTCAAATAAGAAACATATTAGTATTTAGCTTATGGGCTCTACTCAATTAATTCAATATATCTGATTCTTCATTCAACCATTTTATCTACTGGCTGACACTATTTGAAAATCATAAATGACTTACTTGATCACTGAGCACATCAGAGATACACATATATCATAATTGTATGCAGCTTTGATTCCATATAGGATCCCATGTGCTTTCTCATTCATACAAAGAGGATGTCTGGAAATGATAAACGGTGCTTGAATTCAGAAGGGCAGGATTACAGCTCTGAACTCACCAACTATGTGCTGTTGGGTACATTGTGTCAGCTCTACTACTTCAGGATAAAGTGGAGAGCTTGGACAAAGTGACCTTCAAAAAGCCAGCAAGCACAACAGGCTTATCACATCATCTTAATATGCTCTCCTATCAGTTCTTCAAGACAGTGACAGAAAGGGCCATGAAGAGGTTTGATTAAAATGAAGTTACTGCATCACTGTGACCATCCAAAGTTTCTCCACAGTCCCAGCATCTGGCCAAAGACCATTCCATAGGATAAATATGCTTTTTAAAAAATACTTTAAATTTCCATTTTTTTTACCTGAGGCAAGGAGGCCTGTGGTGTTTTAGAAATTAATCAGAAGAATCTTGGAATCTGGAAATGATTTTTTGTATTCGAAAGGGCATGGTTTTCAAAGCAACTTGTATAAAACAACTTTTTTTTTTTCCTGGGGAGAAAAAAAAAAGAATTTCCCTAGACCCTTAAAACTCATAATGAAAGAGAGTCCTCATAATCATTTCAGTATGAGAATCAGCAGGCTGCCGCTCCAGTTCCCGGTGGCAAAGAAAATGCTGAGCAAAGAGACCTAGATTTTTGCTTCCTCTTTCCCTTGATTTGATGTGTTTTCCCTACTCCACATTTTATAATGCTCTCTTTTGAGGTATATCCCTTTTAACTTCAGGGCTGGGGGGGTCGGTAAGAGAAGTAGGTAAGTCCTCCAAGTTTAATTACTTCCTTGAACTGTTTCACTGATAAATTATGAATTTCTCCAACGATGCCAGGGCATTCAATTCTCCAAAGTGGATTGCCAGCTTGGTCCCAACCCAGATTCCTTCTGCCAGCCTCCCTCTTTTATGGTCCCCTTTGGAGCACTGATTCAGGACAGGAGTCAAGGAGGACATACAGCCGTGAGATTGAACCAGGTGTTGGCGCTAGGCTGTTTTTCAGGTGAGTCAATTATTAATCTTCCGTTGGATGACCTGTTTCTTATATGACTCTCAGGGCCAAGTATTCAGGCTTTCTTAGCATAGTAGTGAGCACTTAGAGAAGCCAAATGGTCATGAGCGTCCAAACTTGCCAATTGCTGTGTAAGAGGAAAGCTCAGCTTTATTATCTATCTATCTATCTATCTATCTATCTATCTATCTATCTATCATCATCTATCTATCTATCTATCTCCATAGTTTTTATTCTAATATGTGACATTCCTGATTGTGTTAAAATTAAATAATGTTACCACTATATCATGAGCTGTACGATACCTATAGATCTTAAGGCACAAAGAAATAGTGCCCTGTTTTTACAGTATAGGATTTAACTTACCTGACTCCTCAACTTTGATACCCAAACTATCAGATGCATTTGAATCTGGATATTTATTAACTCATCAGTCTGGATTTATATTAAAAGGAGGATTAAATGATATTTTTTCATATGGTCCATACTCTATTTTATATATAACTTCCCCTACTTTTTCTTTCACATTTTAATTTACACAATCATCTTTATCAGGAGTCACAAGAATATTCTGAGACCTGCTCTCTTTCACAGAATCACTGACCTTGAGCAATTAGTTCAACTTTCTGTGCCTTTATTTCCTCTATGTAAAACTACAAGTGATAAGAGGAGTACCTACCTCCCAGGTTTGCTATGGGAACTAAATGAGACAATACGACGTGACTCCACTATAATGCAGTATGTTGGACGGCCTTATTAAGACTTGTGAAATGACCAGTAAGGATTTGGGCAGCCAGCTGCCCAGAAAACCTAGGGGTTGAGCTGAATTCTGCTCATTCTGTCACTGTCTCAGGAAGACTTGTTACATCCAGCTGGCTGTGGTCAACTGTGGGTTAATATATCTTTGGGAGAATTCTGGGTCTGGTGGCTGCTTTGGAATTCTGGCCACTCTAGTTCCCACTCGATATAATCTTTTACTATCCCCTCAACTCTGTGTCTCACCAACACACTCGGATTGGAGGGAACTCTTACTTTTGATGGTCTCTTACTTTTGATGGAACTGAGGGAGGAGAGGATGGCTTGGAGATTACAGTGATGATGGCTTTGAGGCGAAGGACAAGAGCAAGGATGTATTATGTCATATAGGACATTCATTGCTTCACTCTGTATTTATAAAGAGATTAGGGGGCACCTGGGTTGGGCTCAGTTGCTTAAGCATCCGGTTCTTGATTTTGGCTCAGGTCATGATCTCAGGGTGGTGAGATTGAGCCCCCCATTGGCTCCATGCGGGACATGCTGAACATGGAACCTGCTTAAGATTCTCTCTCCCTCTCCCTCTGCTTCTCCCAAAACCCCAGCCCTCACCGCCCTCTCCCTCTCTAAAGAAAAAGAAAAAGAGAAAGCCAGACATACTGTAAGCATGTTTTAAAAGAATTTATTCACTTCTTTGAGAGAGAGAGAGAGATAGCAAGAGAGAGCACAAGTCGGGGGCAGGGAGAGGGAGAAGCAGAGGCTCTGCTGAGCAGGGAGCCTGGTACTGGGCTCTAGTCCCAGGACCCCAGTGTGATGACCTGAGCAGAAGGCAGACAGTTAACCCATTGAGCACCCTCGGTGCTCCAGACATACCGTGAGTGCTATTCAAAGATTAGCTAGTATTAGTACTAACATTATCATCACTACCATCTTCATTCTTTCCTGCCAGTCCTTGCCACACATGGAAATCCGAAACAAGGCACTCGCTCTTCTGAGCTCAATAATACATACATACTTTGTTTTTGTGCTCTAAAACTTTCCTAATTATATACAGTTATAAAGTTATCCATTTCATGCATTAAATGGTTAGATCCTGGAGGTCAGTGCCCAAGCTATTTCGTTAAAACCTTTGCATCATAGCGTTCGTGATGCATTATTAATACTAGAAGAAGTAATTAACAAATAAATGAAATGTATCTGTTTTTCATCATTTTGGGAAATGTTAGTATGAAATTAGATAATAAATTAATAACATAAAATGTGTCAAAATGAAAAATAAAATTGTGATCTTATTGAATGTCATCATTAAATACATCAACATTGAGGTGAAGAGTGTGGGCATGCCTCATTGGGGCAGGTGAGGACAGAAAAGACAAGAAGGAGAAGGCAAACTGAAGGGAAAATGATTAAAATCCATTTCATACACATGAGATTTAAGTTTAGGATTTAGCCTCTTTTAGTCCAGAAGCTAAATTTCAGCCCTCACTTCTCTTGCCCTTGGATCCAGAACCTCTGAGACCAATGCTTATTCCTCAATGAAGATAAACAAAAGAAACTCAAAATAAGTCAATAAATATAATAAGTAGTAACTTGCGGGGCACCTGGGTGGCTCAGTGGGTTAAAGCCTCTGTCTCAGCTCAGGTCATGATCTTAAGGTCCTGGGATCGAGCCCCACATCGGGCTCTCTGCTCAGCAGGGAGCCTGCTTCCCCCTCTCTCTCTGCCTGCCTCTCTGCCTACTTGTGATCTCTCTCTCTGTCAAATAAATAAATAAATAAAATCTTTTAAAAATATAGTAACTTATTTTTTTCTTGCTCCAAACAGTGATGAGTCTAGATATTACAATTTAGTCCTCTAATATTTTTTTTTATTTGCAATGGTCAAGTCCGAGGAGTACTTAGTAAAAATGTTGAACACCGTGACCTTTAATATCCCTTAGCTAAGTAAATGCCTACTTGCAAAAACTCACATTTTCAGAGGGATGCCCAGTAAGAATTGGGGCATCTAGGGAGATAATGATTTTTACCAAATGTAGCAAAAGACAGCTTTGGTCTTCCATTTCAAGGCTTCCTAGGAAGTACAGATGTATAGACACTTCTCTTTTATCTGCAGAATACCCGACAGAGAATTTTTAATAAAAATGGTCTTAATGAAAGTCAAAGGAATTTCTGAAGTTCTCAATTTTTGCTGGTCAAAGACAGAAAAAAGAAGTTTGCTTTTTTTCTATTTTATTTTTTTAGTAATATCCTACTGGGAGCTAAGAGAAAAGAAGAGATCTAAAATTAGAGAAAATATTTGTACAAGTAGGTAAAGTAGATAATTTTATACAACTACAAAATTTCCAAGAACTTCAAAAACACATAAATATTTTAGAAGAGGATTCCAAGAAGATGACAAAGTAGAATGCGCCAGAAATCTGTCTCCCATCTACACAACTGAGTTAGTCAAATCTGTCTCCTGTAACCGTTTGGGAACACCACAGCCTGTTGTAGGCTTGCAATTTCCAACAGAAGGTCTGCACAGTAAATTATGGCTAAGATGGCCAATTTCAGCTCTTGGCTGATCAATGGCTATCCAGGGTTCTTCTCAGGCAACCTTCACCATGCAAATATTTAAACAACAATTTACCCTACTGACAGGAGAACAGTCATCCTGTCCATTTGTCTAATCCTATTACATGTCATTAAGTACTTGAGCTGAGTCTGACATATTATCTGACCACACCTGAGAAGTCTATAAAATGTGCTCTTGAGTTAATTATAAAGTTTCCCAGTGACTGAAGCAATCTAACAATAACCGTTATGTAATTTTCTTTCACTGTATTCTAATGCCAGGAATGTAGTTCCAAGAAATTATATTGATTTGATTATAACAATTAATACTTTGCCTATGGATAGATTATAGGTGGGAAAAGGTTTCCATTGTGTTTTAGCTTTCTTGATGTTCCAGGGAAGTCTGATGACTATCTGATTACTATGTCTGGAAAAATTACTAAAACAAAAACAAAAACAAAACCCTTGTCTCTAGCATCACTGTGTTATTCTTATCATTAGATATGTCACAGCATGACAGATTGAAGTGATATCAAACACAAACAAGCTATTTATTAAAGAATTAGGAAGCTATTTTTATATTTTAACATCCAAAATGAATAAAAATAATAATTTAATTTCTTAACCAACAGTGAGTTCAAGTAATAACTGGCATGGTGTGTAAAACAAAGCAAATATTTCTATTAGAATAATTTGCTAAATATATTGTAGAAATTAACAACAAATTTAATCACTGTGGTCAATAGACCATAGGAAATTTTTCTTGGGATAATTATTGTTTCGATTTTTATTTGCTTTTATCTCAGGATTTATACTACAGAGTGACTTACCTTGACAAAGATCTAACATTATATTTAATAAGTTTGATTATAGAAAAAAAAATAAGGTTTCTATTTTCCTCATACTATTAGTACTTAAGGGAAACTGTGTAGCTTTTTCATCGAGATCTATTGAAGGCATTACCTGAGCTCCTGTAATTACCCGAGAACTTGTTCTTAGCAACAGCATTGTGGTAGGCTGTGCATTTTTAAATTAATATTTATCATTTTTAATGTCTACTTAATTTACATGGCCCAAATACTCGTTTTACTCATGAGTAGTTGGCCCTGTGAAAAAGATGGTGCATTATTATGCCAATAATTCTTTTTTATATCCATCAAATGTTATTTTAAGCTTGAACGTATTAACATTAGAAAATTCATAAACCAGGTTACTATTACTTCTATTAAATAGCAAATTTGGAGAGAGTAAGTGGGAAAGAGTGCTTCATCTCATCATTCAAGCTAAATAAAAATATTTGTATAGAGTTTTAAGCATATTCGCATTGATAAGGCCATACTTCATCCAGGTAATATTAATTTTCTGTAGTGTTCTGTGTGCTCACTTTCATTTTCTTTCTGGAGTGTTATGTTGGCTTGAATGACACCAAAAAAGACCAATCTGGATATTTTAAAATATCTGATAAAAGTTTTTTCAGTTGGATTTGACTAAAGGCACTGGACAAATTTAATAAGGTTGTAGATAGCATTTCCTCCTGACAGGTGTGATAGAACAAGATGGCGCCTACAAAAGCAACCATCCCGTAAGGGGCACCCCATCAATACAAGCTCATTCCTCTCTCTTTGCTTTACTCGCAAGGCACATATTGACGATATTTCTCCCAAGGTGGCATAATTGTTCCAGAGCTGGGTTAAAGCCTCCCCGCCTCCACACAATGAATGCTGCTACTGTTCACATTAATATTTGCCCACAGAATGGCAGTTGACAGGAAAATAACTATCGTTACCCTGGAAAGTGTTCAATCCCACATAGCATGTGCAGCTATCATGATGTTTTGCTTCACTACGAAATATAACTCTATCTAACTATATTTTAATGTTGATTTTCAAAAATAAAATATAACTAGGAAAAAAAATATATATATATATATGCACAGAATGAACTGCGGGCTTTGCCACAAGGGTTCCTCGGGCTATTTTAAATTGCATAACTCCTCCTCATCAAACTGGCTCGGTCCCAGACAGCAGGCAGACAGTGGGGCACATTCTTGAAGCTGGAATAAATAACAGGTTCAAAATGCTGATATCAAAAATTTGTGTCATGTTTAAAAACAGCAAGGGATAAAAACGTAGCATGCAGGTTTTCCCCTTCTTTCCTTTAGAAGGTTAGGAATTGGATTTGCCTCATAATCTTTCACAAAATACATTTTGTGCAAATGGAATATATTCTAATATTCTGTTTAGCTTAGCACAGTGAGCTGTAACATTAAAAGACAGAGTCTGATCTCTCCTTAAGAATCCTGGCTTTCCTCAGAACATTCTAATCAAATTTACAACTTCTTATGAGATATGGGGACCTGAGTTTATGATAAGTTTTACAAGTATTATATGCTTATTTAGTGCAATCCCCTTTCCTTTATTATCCTGAGTGTATTTGCCTTGAAAGTCATTTGGAAATAAATTGCTGAGCTCATTAGAGAGATCATTCACACCACTGGAGTCCGGGGAAGTGCTTTGTTTCTTCGGCCCTGTTGTGACACGCAATTCCCATTGATAGTTAAGAGCTAGCTCTTCAATAAAAGCTAGAAATTCATCCCGGCATGTATGTCAAAGTTCCAAACTCATTATTAACACCTGCAATGAAATTCTGAAGTAGTGGTGATTCTCTTCAAATCTGAAATTCTCAACGTTTTTAGGGAAATGCTAAGCAGTATGAAAATGCCCATTTTATAACATGCTGGCCATTGGAGTCACAGGCTGTCATTCAGGGGGCCTCTCTGTGCGTCCTCTCGCCCATCTGTGAGATGGTCTAGCTGGCAAGGACACCATGGCAAGGCATGGCTATTGTATCAGACCCATCGGCCTCCCCGGGGCATTTCATCCCAAGCCCTGCTGATCTGCACACCATATTAGTGAAAGCGACAAAGGACGCGCCACTTTAACTTGCTTCTCAAGTCTCCCACGTTCAGAGGAATAGAAGGGTTACTTTGTGGGCATTCATTAAGCCTCTAACGCAGCACTTTGACATTTGCAGCAGAGTTCAAATACGGCTCCACAAGCCACGCATCTGCCGTGTGTGTGCATATGATGTCCCACTCGCAGTCCCGTGGTGACATGGAGGCCACATCGTCCCTTTGTGTTCAGGTCTGAGTGTTTGATCAGGTATCCTTTGCTTTCTCCTTTCACAGATGAAACCCAGGGTAGCTAATTGAGGTGAAGTGACATCTAGTCATTGGAGTTTCGGGGTGGGGGGTTGAGGGACACTGGGCAGGACGCTGGGCAGAGGAGAAAGGAGAAACAGGGCTGAACTGGGTGCTTCATTTGAATGACAGTGAAAGGAGGCAATTAGGGAAGTGGAATTCAATACTTCTGACACAGGAATAAGTCCCAAAGAAGTACTTTAGTCAGAATCCTGCAGCCAGAACTCATTCAGTAAGAATTTTAGTGAAATAATTTTGAAACAGAGGGTTAGAGTAATCCAACCCAAAAATACATTTTTCAAAGGAAATGGCTATAATTAAAATGTGTAAAGAAAAGGGAAGGAGAAAAGTTAAATGAGGGCATTCTTAATATTTGCCTATCAGAGTAGATTTTATAACTCATGAATATATGAGGTTTTTAATATCTGATGGGATTTCATCAACGAGACTAAATTCTGGCACCAATTCACGTGTTTCAAGGGTTCATAACTTCCTTTCAGTCATCTTCTCTTTCTATGGCTCCAAGTATTTTTATAGGAGTATATTCCCAACTCTGTGCATTTATTTCTATGATAGTCGGTTGTATAATTGGAATTAACATGATGTCCCTGGGTGATTTATTAAAAAGAAGGCACTTAGAAGACATGAAGGACTTTATCTTACCTGAGGGCAGGGCCTGCAGTCAAGTCCCATGAGACAGCAGATTCTAGAACCCTGCCATCCGGTGCGGCAAGATAAGGGAAAGAGAAGGAAGTGCATTTTAGAGACAAAGACCGGACCCAGGGAGGCAGCAGCCCCGAGTGGCAGAGAGCAGCATAAAGTGCAAGCGTCATTGGAAAGTTCCGCAGATAACAGTTGGCAGCCCCAGGTCATAGCCTCTTTGAAAACGTTCTAGAAGAAAACTACAGCCGGTATAATTTGTGCACTCTATATTTTACATTGTCCTGGGTCTCACAGCATCCAGCACAAACAGTTTATGAAAGAGCATATCAGCAGATCTGCTGGGATTTTAGAGCAGAAGTACCATGCATGCATGAAAGGCCCAGGGAGGAAGTTTTTATGGCAGGAAAGATGTGTTACACTTGTCTTAAACCAACGGGTCAGTATCAAAGAGAACCACTGGTTTTGATCAGAGTAGCATGCGTGTGTATTAGCGTCTGGCTATCACTGGACTGTTCTGTAAGGCAATCAGGGCTCTGAGGAGAGGAAATGTGGGGAAATTGAGTTGTTCTAACGTACAGATATAAACCACACTCACAAGCACACTCACTCGTGTGCTTACAGCATTGAGAGCACAAAGAGGTACTGATGAGGTACCTTAGCCACAGTGTGTATCACAAAAGCCCATAAAAGATACTTTGGTCCCCTGTGAATTCTCCTGAAATATGTTGGACTATGAAATGGGGAGTAAAGAAAAGTACATAGTAAAGCCACCGGGATTCAAGCAATTAGCCAAATATGTCTCCATATGAAGTGGGGGAAATCAGTGGAAGCTAGCGTATGTCAGAATTTCACAGTGAGGTGACTGAAGGACATGCTGAGAAATGGGGGGATACACTGTAAAGGCAGGAGCTATGTTCCCATGTGTACATTTGCAGAACATTCCCATGGTGACGTATGTCTGGAATGCATGAGGTAACCAATGGGAATTTATTGAGTTCACTGGTGGAGTTCTGTGGGGGAAAGAAAGAAGGGATGTGTTGAGGATTTCCCAGAGTTCTGTTAACAAGGGACCAAACCAAAATAATTGATTTCCCTTTTGTTGTGATATTATTTTACCGGCTGCCCGGTGCGTCCTGTGAGACCATAAATTATGCTGACCCCAGTTTTGCCTGCAGCAAGCTGTTTACTGGCATAGAATTATGGTTTTCACTTTCCCCTTAGGATCTCTGTTAGGAAATTACAAGAAGGGAGACTCATACACAGGACACTCAGCATTCAGAAACACCGGAGTCGGTGGGTTGCTGATAACCGACGGGAACGTGGGGTCAGCTGACTGGGAGGAAGGCTGAGACTTCAAAATCATGACCGAAGCACAGAGTTCAAATCAGGTAAGCAAACAGGAAATGTTCTCCTTAGGATCCAAATTTGGCCCAGGGCTCATCTCTCCTGCTTACAGTCAGGAACAGTGTTCACGTGGGATGCGAAGTTGAGAGCTGAAAAGTGACCTCATTTGAAGAAGAGGAACATAGGAACACAGTGACGGAATTCTAGCCAGAAGCTGATATAACTAGAGAATTATGCGTGCACTAAATGTTCTGTTGCCTTTCATATGGTAAAATATGAAATAAACTTTACCTATGCACCAAGTGGCAGTTTACTTTCATATTTGTTTTTACCTGCTGATTATTAGTAATTTTTTATTATTTGATTATTATAAATATATAGAGACTCCGAAGGATAGTTTCTAAGAATTTTTGAATGAAATGAGCTATTTAACTACCATCAAGTCAAGTATAGGAAAGGAGAAAATATTTAATCTCCAATGTGTGCTTGTCTTCATCATAGCCCTTCAGTTACCTGCTCTTCTGACTTCTAGCACCATAGGTCAGTTTTGCCTTCTCTAAAACCGATATAAATGGAAGCACATAATATGTATATTTTTGTGGCTGTCTTCTTTCCTTCAAAATGTGCTGGAATTCCTCCACGTTTTTTTCATGTAGCAAAAGAAATTATCGCTTGTTGACAAAACGAATTAACCCCCATGCATCACAGCTTAGATCAACCAAATTCACTCTCTTAGTTTCTGGGGCGGAACTTAGGCAGAGCGTCTCTTCTCTGTTCTTGTCAGCATCAACCTGTTTGGCTTGAAGGCTGAGGGCTGGAATCATCTGAAAACTTACTAAATCACACGTCTGATGTCTGGGATAGAAAGGGTCAAGTAGCTGGGGGCTGGCACAGCTGGTCTTGGACGTCACTGTTTCCATGTCAGAGACTAGCAGAGTGAAATACATATATGTATATACATGTATATATGTGAATATACATATGTATATGATCCAACTATATGCTCTCTAGAAGAAACTCACTTCAAATACAATAAGATACGTAAACTGAAAGTAAAAAGATGGGGAAAATCTCTCGTACAAACATCAGTTTAAAAAAGCAATACAGGGCAGGGCACCTGGGTGGCTCAGTTGGTTAAGCGACTGCCTTCGGCTCAGGTCATGATCCCAGAGTCCCGGAATCGAGTCCCGCATCGGGCTCCCGGCTCCGCGGGGAGTCTGCTTCTCCCTCTGACCTTCTCCCCTCTCATGCTCTCTCTCGCTCTCTCTCTCAGATAAATAGATAAAATCTTTAAAAAAAAAAAAAAGCAATACAATTGAAGTGGCCATGTGAATGTCAGATAAAGTAGACTTGGAGCAAGGAACATTACCAAAGACAAAGGCGGACATTGAATAACAATACAAGGATCAATCCAACAGAGACAATGATCCTAAATCCGCACAGATCAAACAGTAGAGCTTCATAATAAACAAGGCGAACAATGAGAAAGCTAAGAGGAGAAATGGATGTGTCCATGATGATAGATTTGGGGACTTCTACACCCCTTTCTCAAAATCAAAAAAAAATATGGAACAACACCTGAATGATACAATCAACCAGTGGGATCCAACTGATGGGTCTATAGACTCCCTTATCTATTTCACATTTTTTTTCAAGAACCCTTAGATCATTCAGTATTCTAGACTATAACCTGGATCAATAAGCAAACTTAGCAAGTTTAAAAGAATTGAAATCATACAAAATATTCTCTTGCCATATGGAATCAAACTATAGGTCAGTAACAAGAAAAGAACAGAAATATCTCTCTAAACACTCAAGCATGAAACAACAATCCACAGGCCAAGTAAATGAAAGATGTGTGAGAGTTTTATTTGTAATAGTGCAAATGGGAACCAACTCCGATGTCTTTCAACTGAAGATTCCTGAGTAAACTGAGGCACACCAACACCATGACCTACTACACAGCCAAAAAAAGAAGGGAATTTTTGTAAGACTTTATTTATTTGAGAGAGAGAGAGAGATTAAGAGAAGGAGTGGGAAGAGAGGGAGAGGAAGAAGCAGACTCCCTGCTGATCAGGGAGCCCCACACTGGACTCAATCCCAGGACCCCAGCGTCATGACCTGAGCTGAAGGCAGAGGCTTAACCGACTGAGCCCCCCAGGTGCCCAGAAAGGGACTGTTGATGCACTCAACAACTTACTGATCTCGAGGACATTCTGCTAAGTGAAAAAAGCCAACCGCAAATAATTAAATTCCATTTATATAACTTTCTGACATGACACAGTCAGAGAGGTAGAGATCATATTCATGCTTTCCAGGGAAGGACGAGGAAGCAGGGAGCTGTGGCTCTATAATGAGCCCACGGAGCAGGTGAAATCTGAATGAGGCGGTGGGGATCACTGCTTGATCCTGGCGTAGCACTGTGCTGGGGTTAGCAGGAGGACCCTGTATAATTGCTGGGGGACCCTGGATAAGTATTACAGAGGATCTCCCTGGACTCTTTCTTGCCACTACAAGTCTACAAATATGTCAAAATTAACAGATTTTTAAAAATTGAATGATGTCAACATGCCAGGCAGGACAAATGAAAGTGATGTGATTGAGTGTAAAAAAAAGTAGAAGGAATGTCATACACTAGTCTATAAATAAGGAAAGCAAAGCCATCCGAACCAGTCATTAGGAAATATTAAGTTTCTGAGCTGAATTGAGATGACAATTCTGATGATATATAAAATCCTTCATAAATTGTAAATCGAGGTTTAGACTTGACAAAGGAAAAAACAGGTTTGAGTTCACAGAATATTTCCTATGACTTCAATTATACATGTATATGTTTATTTTCCTTTGAGGCATCCTTAATATCCTTGATATATCAGTATATTTTTTCCTAAATTCTGGAAAACAATTCTAACAGCGAGAGACATTCATTTGGGAGGAAGGGGGATATTAGAACCTAACAGCAATCTGATTTATACATTATTTTTTTTCTTTGGTTTTGTGTTTGACTTTTAGAAAATTTTTCACAGGCACCACAGTTAAGGAAAAAATCTTGCTTCATGACTATTGGAAACCGTATACAGCCTATATTATTATTACAATAATTGCCCTTAATAGCTATTTATTTTTAGATTGCAATTTAAAATATTATGATGTTTATATTTTTGTATGTGTGCAAGTAAAAATTGGTGTTGATGTTTTTATTTTAACAAGCGTATTATAATCATCCTATATATAATTTCAAATCTGCTAAGCTAGCAGAGTTAAAGATTCATTTAGATAATAGGACTAACTGAAGTAATTCCTGCACATTCCACACTATTTCAGTTTGTTCTTTTCGAAATGCGTGATCTTGCTTAATCCCACGACGTTAGTACTTGTCTCTCTTCCAGTGCCCATATGGCATTTGCTTGGATGTTCTATTATTATCTCTTTTGGTGTCTGTTCCACCAACTGCAGAGCAATTCATATCCTTTCCAATAGAAGCGTCTTCCTATATATACACCCATCTATCCAACTCTGTAATATTTACCACACACCGCCATTTGATATTCTTTATATTGCCACTGTGATGCATTAATGCATAAAATGAAGTTGGTACTATAAAACCATTGGAGGCTTTCTGATCCTGCCTGGTATATAGAATTCTATTGTTCTTTTAAAGATCTATTGCTTTATATCTAGGTGTAGGATCCGGGAACATAGGGTTCTTACTTTGTAAAAAGGAGCAACCACAAATCCATAGCAGATAGAGGGAGATGCCAGATCACAGTAAAAATTCTGTAATTTGACAAGGGGGGGTGCTACTGAGATGCCTCATCTGGTTTTGTTTTCTCATCTCTGTATTTCTTATGCTGCTGAAAGCTCTATCTACGGGACATAAATCCTTAAGGTTTTTCTAGGCATAAAATACAATTTTATAATTCCAAATGGTATCAGTTCTTATGGAATGTTTAAAATTATTTCCCATCTTCAAGAGGGCAATGATGTTTATTGAATTTCTGTTACTACTTCATTGTTTAAGGGGATGATCACGCCGTTTCTATGAAATACTAACAACTTATTTTTTTAAGACTTTACTGCTTGATATTTCAAGAAACTCATTTTATTCCAAATTTTGGATCTCATACTGAATGTTAAAAATTTGGAAGGGGAGGTGGGCAGGGGGATGGGTGAAATCAGTGATGGGGATGAAGGAGTACACTTTTGATGAGCACGGGCGACATGCAGAAAGGTCGAATCACTATACTGCACATCTGAAACTAACATAATACTGTATGTTGACTATACTGGAATTAAAAAGTAGTAAATAAAAATATTGGACATGGATGGAACTAGGGGGTATTGGGCTAAGCAAAATAAGTCATTCAGAGAAAGACAATTATCATATGATCTCACCGATGTGAGGAATCTGAGAAACAAGGCAGAGGATTATAGGGGAAAGGAGGGAAAAATGAAACAAGACAAAACCAGAGAGGGAGGCAAATCATAAGAGGCTCTTAATCTCAGGAAATAAACTGAGGGTTGCTGGAGGGGAAGAGGGTGGGAAGGATGGGGTGGCTGGGGGATGGACATTGGGGATGGTACGTGCTATGGTGAATGCTGTGAATTATGTAACACTGATGAATCACAGACCTGTACCCCTGTAACAAATAATATATTGTATGTTAATTAAAACAATTGGAAAACATAGAATATTCAGCTAATGACTATGCATTACTTGGTTAATTTTTTATTTTATAGAAATACACTATAATAAAATACCTATATTTAATGAGTGATAAAACACAGTGAAGCTCATAATCATGATATCTTTGAAGGTATTAAATCATGCACATTAAAATAACTTGGAAATAAGATTTAGGCCTTTTTATAAAAATGCCGTTTATAAACCTTAGTGAGAATATCAGTGAGCTCATCAGTATTAATCTTATAGTCGAAGCAAATGATTCTAAAACTTTAAAAATGCATAATTATAACATTAACTATAAATACATTATACTTTAGAGTAATGATATTGTAGTTCATGACCTTTGAACACTTTTTGATATTGTCTTTTCACAAATTGAAAATATATGCTGAAAATGTGTTATAACAAAAATCCAATAAAATAATTGGATGTTAGTGTTGAACTAATGTCAAGCACTTCTATACAAGAAGCGAATATATTCTCATCTTCATGTCAAGTAATGCCTTATTTGTAGGCAAGTTGTCAAAAAAAATTGCAGTCAAACTTTCATATCACTTTGCATCCAATTTTTTATAGCAGCAACAATTCTCATAGCAAAGCATAATCAACAATAATCTAAGGATAACAAAACTGTAATATTCTGCCTTGTAATGGCTCCACATGCGAAAATGACCTTGATACAACTTGGGATTGCGCTCGCCACCCCAGTATTCACCCTTCCTGAAGCAAATCCCAAGCATTCTGATAGATGCTTCCCGGATGAGATTGCATTAAAGCACTTACACATTCAAATGGAATTACTTGTCCTTGTACTAGGAAGGTGAGTCTTTAACAAAAAAGAAAACAAACATTCAAAGGCTGGTCTAGAAAATCGAAATATTGAAGCCATCACACCATTTCCAGATTCTTACAGGAGAATAAATCCATCTTTTTCTTCTAAAAGACTCTCTTTGAGAGAAAACAAGATACTCTCCATTTAATTTAAGTGAAATCAAAAGTGTAATCACAGTATGTAGGAGGAGCTCTGCCACAGACACTCTAGTTATGAATTCAAGTGTTGGTTAATGAGGGATTTTTAGGCCAACTCTGCCTCATGTGATGTGCATTATACTTGCTGAACACATGCTAGCAAATTATGAGAAAACACAGAAAGTAGAGGTTGCAGGTGCCTGGCTCTGTGAGGAGTCCCAGCTGGCTTCAGCCTTTGTAAAACATCCAGATGACATAATACCACCATTTATTTAGACTGAGGGTTGCAGCTAAAGGATTTTGGATAATGTAAACTGAGTGTGCCCACCTGCTAAACGTGAATATATTCTCATGGCTGATATTCTCGTGGCTATTTTACTTGAAATGTTTTAGGATAAGGAAGAGGAAAAGATTTGTTATGCTCTCCCTTTACACAACAGAACCTACAGTAATCACCAAGGGACTAACTTTACTGTCCCAAACAGGCCACCTGAAACGCCCTAGGAATTTCCATTTCCAAAGTATATGGCAGGACATCGTCAGTAAGGATCCTGAGAGAGAATCACAAGCAGATTTACCTAGATCCAAAAATTACGTAAGTTTCAAACATAAATATATATATATGTTATATATATATATATATATAAAACACTCTACATTATATTTATTATATAAGTACTATACATACTGATGGCAGAGCATTGCTATCTCAAATAAACCATTTGAGTTCCTAAAGACAAATGCAATGAATGGTTTTAATTTATTATTTGCCAAGATGCTCAATTTGGTTTTTAGAAAAGTAAAATTCAATTGGTGTAGAGATAATACGCTTTTTTTTTCTTTCTTTCTCTTCTTTCTTTATTTTTGGGTCCAGAACTCAACCCTTCAGCTTTCTTCAACTGTTTCACGTTGCTGGCATTACTGGTAACACAAAACTGAGACGGGCTGGAAGAACATTTATCTTTCCCTGGTAAACTCATTATTATCTGTCACAATGTCTCTAGGGATAACTGGGAGGAAGACCCGGGCTGGTATGAATCTTTGGCATTTCCTCATTGTTTCTGCCTCAACTCTCTTGTTTCCTGAGTTTTGTATCTCTCTTATGTGTTAGACTCTCGGATAAGAGAGTCTTATAAGTTATAAGACTTATATAAGTTATATAAGTTATCTAATGCTGGATAATACTTCAGATACCTTCATGGCTCCAAAAAACAACTAAACAATTAGAAGCGTGAAGCTCATTGTTACTGATGGAACTCAGGGCAGGCTGCCCCAAAATATGCCACTCTGGCATATTGATCATTTTAAGTGTCAGTTGCTCTGCTTCATCCCTCCGATACAGGAAATGACTCTCCCACGTGAAAGGCCCCCTCCCTGTACCAGGAGGTAGACATCCTTATCACCAGGGGCAGGAAGCTCAGGGCTGAGAAGTCTATGTGAACACAGCTTGCTCCTGCTTCACTAATTGATGAGCCCAAACTTCTTTGTCTTGTCGATGCTTCACAAATTTATTGTTGACATTAAAGCCGCCTGCTTTGGTCACTTCTTTTTACTTCATTAGGAAAAAACATATAAGTGAAAATATATTTTACATTTTATATATCTATATATGAATGTAAATTTATAAAGCATGTGTATATTATTTTTATATAAATACATGCATGATTATATTATATATAAACATATTGTTTGTATATTTTATCTGTTTATATGCACATATCGGTTTGTACTTTAATATGTTTCTATTGTACATATATATAAATACACAGATGTATAATTTTTTAAAATGAAGCATAGAGTGAGCAATGGTGCCTCTAGAGAATGTCATGGCATTTAAATAAATTTCATTTTAGCAGTAGAACCACTTTTTTTCTATTTTTAAGCTAAGCTATTTTAATCATAAAATATGGTCTATTGAATAGATGATCATCTTATTATCATGTCTTTCTAAAAGTGAAGGAACTATGCATATTTCGAACATATTAAGAAAGTAGACCTTTACTTATAGAGACATTTATAAATAACATTTTTAAAAATTTTTTAATTCAAGATAAAATATCCCAAAGTGAGATACCAAGCATTTGCTTCAGAGTTATCCCTAAGTTGTTTCTCCTGATAACACGAGGGCTATTCTCAGCACAGGTGCATTTAAAGTGATGAAATCAAGCTATGTTTCACTAGGGTGCATCCTTTACTAGGTTGAATGGAGAAAGAAGGTAGAGCTCATCCAATCGATAGCATCTACCAGTACTTCTTTTGGAGTGCTTAATGGATGACTATTAAAGAACCAAAAGGATTGGAATCTTAAATTTCCCTTCTCAGGTGTAGCTGTTACTATTTGGTGAGGCCCTCAGGTTGAAACCTTGCATCCTTCCTTGTTTTTCTCTCTGTCTTTATCCTCAGTAATTTTCTTTTAATTTTATTGTTTATTTTTCTTCATCCTATCATTTTCTACTCTCTATAGGTAATGCCTTTGCTGATGCCATCATTTCTACTTTCTGGAATATTCTAATCTTCTCTCTAATCCCCCACCTTCACTATTGCTCCTGTGCAAGCTATCCTGAATGTGATTTCCAAGTCCTGTAGCTCATCTTCAGTGATGACCCCAACATGGAAGCCACGTTCTGGGGTAGTCCTTACCAGCATTCAGACTGGTCTGGCTTTGTTTAATCAGTCAGACGTGGTGGGTGCTACCCTATGTGACTCATGTCCAGACCAGTCACGTTCCATCAGTTCCAGATGCCATCAGTTGGCCATTTCATGGGACATATCGAATTGGAACTGCCCACCCAAGCCCATCCAGCCCATGGAGCTGGGAAAGAGAGCTACACGTTGTCCAAGCCACCAAGTTCTGGGGTGACTTGTTACACAGCAGTGGATAATTGAAAAAATAATAAATTTCTATCAAAGTAAGACAGTTATTCTATTCCTTAAAATAATTTTATGATCCTTTTATTTTTCCTCCAGTCTCATTTACAACCCCTCCTAGCTTTACTGTATATGTTTAATGAGCTCCCAACTGCTTCACTCTACAAGTCATCTTTTTGTTAATTTTTTCTTCTATTATAGCTTACCCTTCCACAAAACCCTGAGGTGCTCTGCCCCCATCATACTAGAATTTTGGTCGGCCGTCACCTTCTCAACCCTGACTCTGATCACCCCAGACTCAGAAATAACAGAGAACCTCGTTTATGCATCTGTCATTGTTTTTATATTATATTGTAATTATATGTTCTTATGACTATTCCATAAGGACTTGGGTATATATATATATATATATATATATATATATATATACAATATATGATACATAACACTGCCTACATTCATACACACATAGACACAATAGACACAATATATAATATGTACATAATACACAATATATAATCCTGCCTTTAGTAATTGTTGCAAAACTAAAAGTGAATCTCAATTTAAAACAATCTAGTTCAAATTAATGTTAACTTAATTTCAATACTCTACATAAGTTTTCTCCCCTATACATTCTACCCCCTTTGAATTATTGTTGTCACACAAATTATGCTCGCATATGTTAGAAGCCTTTTAGCACAGTTTTAGAATTAATAATGAATAGATAATAGAGCATAAAGTTACAAACAAAAATGCATCTATGTTGTCTTTCACAATACCTCTGTTGCTGGTACCTTGATGCTCTTTATCCTGTGTGTGGATTTAAGCTACGCTCTAGAGCCTTTTTGAATCAAGCTGCAGGACTCCCTTTAGCATGTCTTGTGAGACAAGATGGCCACACCAGTTAACAGACACAACTAAGACACACAGCGGTACCATTTTATCTCACTTGAGAATGATCCCTGTCTGTACTTTTTCTGGTTCTGCTGCTATTCTCCATTCTTAGTAAAAGTGTTATATGCCCTTTTTGTGATTAGATCACTTTGGGTGTGAAATATAAAATGAAAAATCACTCTCCTCCTCACCTGCTTCCAATAATTGTCAAGTGCTGGCCTGAGTTTGAATCGTTGAGAAGCAGACCAGAGTCCTAATTCTTTGAATCAGTTAAACAGTGATGCATTTGTTCACTCATGTTCTCATTCAATTTTGGTCATTCACTTATTCACTATATTTGATTCTCACTGAGGTTTTCCTTGGGAACTTCTTGATGTATGGCTGATACTATGAGAATTCTTATTTTTTTAATACTACAAAGTTTATTAAAAGAACCAGATAGAATTCTGGAGGTCTAAAATACAATAAATGAAATAAAATCCCATGCGAGAGACTCAATAAAAATTGGAGCACGCATAAGAAAAAAATCAGTGAAGTTAGAGTTCAATCAGTATTATCCAGTGAGAAGCAGAGAATAGGAATAAAAAGTTAACTACAAATAAAGCAAATAACATCTAAATAAATAAATAAAAGAATATTTATTCTTTTACTCTTCTCATTTAGATTTACGATCCACCCACAATTAGTTTGTAAGGCATGTGGTAGGAGTCAGGCTTTATTTACTTATCCCTATGTGTGACCGACTGAATTAGCACCATTTCTAAAAATGACTACATGTTCTCCTCTGTCCTGTGGTGTCACATTATTATAGGAGACAATCTTATACTCACTATTCCCTTTCGCTAGGCTATTTTTCTAAACTGTGTCATTAGCACATTATATTAAATTTTATAGCTTTATAATAAATTACCATCTGACAGAGAAAGTCCTGTCATTGTCTTTTTCAAGATTGTCGGGGTTTATAATTTTTAGTTCTTTATACGTCTATGTAAGTTTTACAACCAATTGACTTCCTGTTCTTTTCTTATGTAGATATATATTTTCATATTATTTGGTATTTAGAAGTATGGGTAAATACACACAGAAATTATAATTATATATGTAATTTTATTTTTTACTCATCAAGTTATGTTACCTGCCAAAAAGACCAGTTTTACGTTCCTTTAAAACTCTTTAAATGACTAGTTACAGATTTTTTTCTTATTGTATAGTTGGGACATCTTCTATACTATGGCTAGAAGAAGCAGTCATCAAAATCTTTTCTTCTTCCCTACTGACATAAAATTGTTACATTTCTTTCACCTTTTTAACATCTGTAGGACGTGAATTGATGTTTCTGTTTTTATTCCTGAAATTTCTGTTTTGAGTATTATATTCCTTTCAGATTTGATTTAGACTATTCATCTGGAAATTACTTATCTTGTTAAAATATTATATGTATTTACTGATTTCTTGCAGTTATTCTTTTTTTTTAATTTACTTACTTAGTTGGTTAATTAGTTTGCTGCATCTTTCATTTACTGAGACTGTCCATTGTAAAAGGCAGTATATCATCGTGTTTAGGCATAAAGTCTTGAAATAGACAATCTGATTTTGAAACCCAGCTCTACCTTATAGTAGATGTCCTATCTTGAGCAAGCTCCTTATGTTTTCTATGTCTCAATATCTTCATTTGTGAAAGGAGAGAAATAATAAAATACCTAATATAGTTGTAGTACAGAAGTTTTTTCATGTAAAGTTTTTATAGCAGTACCTCATATGTAATAAGTACAATATAGGCAGAAGCCACTAGGATTGCTATTGTTAAAACGATCTCTCCAGGGCCTATGAAATTCTTTTGGTAAAATAATACTTCTTCCCACTTAAGAAAAGTCATTAATCTATTCACAGTCAGGCGGTGTGGACTGAATGTGATGCACCCAACTGAAATTCCAGGGGTTATTCCTGATTAATCTAAATTATTTCCTGGATTCCATATTCTTGGCCTCTGTAAAGAATCTGGGATGAGGCAGGCAAAACATCATATAACTGATGAGTCAGTTAGACATAATACAACTTCTGAGAGCAAAACGTGTCTAGTTTTTCCCACTAGAAATGCAGCCGGGATTATGTTTCAAAATATGTCTGTTGTAGGATGCTGCCACAACATACAGATTAAGAATGAAATTAAGAACACAATCGACATACACATGGGAACGCGAAGAGACAAGAGACAGCAACCACTTTCCTTCATTCTACATTTTGAGACCCAAAGCACCTGTGCCTAAAAGTCTTTCTACCCTTGAAATTTTCCTTTAAGGTAGGTTAATAAATAATTCTTCTGCTTAGTGGGTGCAGGTAGGTATTTGTTACTTTTATTGAAAAGAGTTATAACTTAGCATCTAACATAGCATCTACTACTGTGATGGACAGTTTGTATCAGAACCAAGCAGCATCAGAGAGGAACTGTCACTAAGAATGAGAAGGTGGAGGGAGAGGAGAAGAGAAGAGGAGGTCAATACACACATTGTAGCAGCCACGGGTGGCGCCCACAACCTTCCAACCACAGGACTTGTCCTCCCTGCACTCAAAACCAGCCAATTCCAAGGTAGTCTGAAAAGATGGTATATTTGAGAGGATGGTCTATATCCCTCTAGAGGACCTTGATTAGTATATGCAGACTGCGAATATAGACAAGTTTTTTTAAGATTTTTTTTAAAGATTTTATTTATTTATTTAACAGAGAGAGAGCACAAGCAGGCAGAGAGGCAGGCAGAGGCAGAGAGAGGAGCAGGCTTCCTGCCGAGCAAGGAGCCCGATGCGGGACTCGATCCCAGGACGCCGGGATCATGACCTGAGCAGAAGGCAGCTGCTTAACCAACTGAGCCACCCAGGCGTCCCTTTAAAAGATTTTATTCATTTATTTGACAGAGAGAGAAAGAGATCACAAGTAGAAAGGCAGAGAGAGAGGGGGAAGCAGGCTCCCTGATGAGCAGAGAGCCCAAAGTGGGGCTTGATCCCAGGACCCTGAGATCATGACCTGAGTCAAAGGCAGAGGCTTTAACTCATGGAGCCACTCAGGTGCCCCTATAGACAAGTCTTTATTAAATAATGGCGGAATTTTGTTACTTGTGTGTGAACGTGCGATGAGAATAGCAGCCAGGAGGATGTTATCTGGGTTCCATGATGCACTACATGCTTGTCAAAAATAAATTGAAAATAAATTTTAATGACTACTAACTACTACTAATAGTAGTACTATTACTAGTGTCTATTTAATTGTTGGCAGTATTAAAAGAATTTCCCACTTGTTAGACACAATTTGAATTTTACTTTCCATCATTTTCTGTTTCCAGATAGTAGGAAGTTATGCTTGAAAAGCCAGGGTAGTATAATAAAAAGGATCATGGTTGATGGTTTATTCCTAGCTCTGCCGCTAGTTCTAAGTAACTAGTTCTAAATACCTTCATTTCCAGGTTTCAGTGTTCTCACCTGCGAAAGCAATTTTTAGTTTAGCTGGCGGGACAGCGTTGTCAAGGGTAAATGCAACTTTCTGTTTTGTGTTGATTTTTTAAAGAACTGGATTTTCATTACTATTCAATGATCTAAAAATGCGGCAGGTAGGGGGAACTCAAGAGAACTAGAAGAGTTTCAGAACCCAGTCGCTGAATAAAGTTGATGTTGTTTCTGGATTCAATCTAGGGGTAAATACGACTGCAGGTTTAGATCTTACCCTGAGGTTCCCAGAATGATTGAGGTTGCTTTGGAATGAAGCCTGGTTTTCTGGAAGGATTCTCTCACTGTGCTCAGGATGTTGGTACAGACTGGCCGAGGTGAGTTATTACTGAGACGTTATTCCATGCTTGAAGATGAGTTTGGGGCTTTCCATAAATCTGAATTATTCCCATTTTGACTGCCTAATCGGAGTTTTGTTGCAGATGCAGTTCCTATTTGTTATTACACCCAGCAGTTAATTATAAATGATGTTAAAACATTCAGGCATTCTGATTGCTAATTTGGCTAAATATTACCTGTCTTATAAATCTAAGTAATAGGTGTCATGTGGGCTCAAATGGGTTCTAAAACAGACGGTTATACTAAAACGTACACAGACACCATGGAAGAGAAGGGTAGGAAAGAAAAATGAGCATTATACTAAAACGCTTACCTTTCTTTTTAGGAGTGGCACACGAATGGAATAATTTATTGTCTTTATGTTTTGTTTTCTTGGATTTTTTTTATTTGCTCTTTTACTGGACCATCAGTTGCATTGATCTAAATTAATATCATTCACTTCTTGTAAACTCTGCACAAGTGAAAATTAAAAATAGCTTACTCTTCTTTCAAAACCACAGGGAGACAATAATTAAACTAGAACGAAATCTACACTTGATTAAAATAGAATATAGATCTCAACCACATATCAAGGAGATCATTTACCACATACATTGCAGTGAAACTGGGTTAATTTGAGGGAGATTCTGGCGATGGGTACACCTCCCTCTGGGTTCCTGGCACCGTGCACTGTTTGAAGAGGGAGACTAAAGTGCTTCCGAAGAACCTAAATGATGATGTATCTATACTTCACCGCAGAAGACAACTGGGTGTGCAGAAAGCCCAAGGGAAGCAGCAAATACAACCGAAGTCCATTTACACAACATATAACATCCAGTAAGAAACAGTTGAAGGAGCCACAACGCAGATCACAGCCATCATTAGTTTGTCTGTTGGAGATTTCTCACCAACTAACAAAGAAACAACCTTCAGGCTGCCACTTTTGGGGAGGAGATAAAAAGAAAGAAACAAAGAAACAACCAGGCAAACAACTGTGTGATTGATTTTGTAGCCAGTGAGCTAAATTTAGTAAAATAAAATAACCAAAGAAAAGATGTGGCAATAAACCAGAAACTGTAGCTATCCCTCGAGGTCATGCTGACCACAGGGTGGGTGGCAGGCTGACCCAAAAAGGAATGCCAAAATGAAAGCAGAGGTTTCAATACGAAGAGGCAACAAATTCTGACAGAATTTTCCACCGGAGTTGCTAATTGCCCCTGTACATCCCACAGGCTCATTCCCCCAACTCCCATGCAATTCCAAAAACGTACATGAATTTTAATCAGAGGAGACCCAGGTAGCAGTTTCCTCCTATAAAGACAAATACTGATAACAAAAATTATGGCCAACTACCAGAAATGAAGGGAAAAGGTATCAAGATACATGCGATAGCTTCAGATCAGAGTTACTCAAGAAAACAAATTATTTTCATATAAATATGTTTTATACTTTGAAAATACTTGGAGCAAAATTAAAGTAGCAACACTAGAATGCTATTGTTTAATTATCTCTCTACTTCTTAAAACAATTAGATACAGTTTTTAAAATAAATGAAAAATTAAAAATAACCAAAAAGAACTAAGTATAATTATTGAACCCAGACTCTGGAATTAAAAAGCAGTGAGATTTGATGTCTATGTAACCATGGGACATTAAGAAAAATATTTTCTAAAATAAGATTGTGAGGGGATATAAAAGAGACAATGTATGTTGGAAGCTTCACACAGTGTGCCTAGTGGACACACCACTCATAAATTATATTATCTGTCATTACTACATGGCATTTATTAAGTATTCCTTTGCATTATTAGATCATATCATAAAATCAATTTAATTATTTTAATTAATCATGTTTCCCACAAATGTTTAATACATTTTTCATTCTTATTAATTTATGTATTCAATTATGCATAGTATTAATAAATATATAATAACAATATGTATTTAATATATGTAATATATTTATTATTATGAAATATATGTTATGTACATATACAGGAGGAGATATAAATGGCAGGCTTCTTTATATGAACCTGCTTGGTATGTGTTCTTGTTTAGCAAATCCTGGGTTTCTTCACTTTACAAAACTTCTCAGTCCTTATTCATTTAAATACTGCTGCCCTCTATCTCCTTTCTTCTTTTTTCTTGGCTTCTGATTAGACATATCTTAAAACCTCTCCTTACCTCCGTTTTGGTGTATATCACTTTTCTTGGTGAGTTACTTGTAAATTATTTGGCTCTGTTTTCTAGTTCATTAATTTCACATTCAGCTTTTCCTGAACTGCTGTTTAACTTCTTCATTCAGAATTAAATTTGAAATTCTTTTTTTTCCCCCAAATTTGGCTGTTCACTTTTTTTTCTATTTTAGATTTTATCGGGTTTTTTTTTCTTTTAGCATCTTTATGTTCACAGCAACAGTGAGAGGAAGGTGCACACTGTCTCTGTCAACATTCAATCCCCCTCGAGTGAGTGGCACACTTGTGACAACTAATGAACTTACCTCGACACACCATCATCCGCCAAAGACTAGGGGACATTACGGTTCACCTTTGGTGAGCATTCTCTGGGTTTAGGCAAACACGATGACCCATGGCCACCGTAGAGTTGTATACAAGATGTTTTCCCTGCCCAAAAAGTTCCCTGTGCTCTTCCTGATCATTGTCCCCCACTGCCCTCCCCCCACCACAGATGCCTGATGTCTCCATACTTTTGCCTTTTCCAGACCATCGTATAGTTGAAAACATCCTATACTACTTTTCTAGACTCACTTCTTTTAACTAGGAATATGCATTTAAGGTTCCTCCTGAAATGTCTTGTAATGGCTTGATAGTTTCTTTTTAGTCCTGAATAATATTCCATTTGTCTGACTATGCCACAGTTTATTTACCCATTCACCTACTGAAGGACATTTTGGTGGCTTCCAAATTTTGGCAATTATAAATAAAGCTGCAGGCAAGAACCTCGGGCAGGCTTTTGTATGACCGTGTTTCCAATTCGTCTGGGTGGATACCAAGGAATGCGGCAGATGAATCCTACAGGAGGCATATGTATCGTTTTGTTAAGAAACTGCCAAACTGTCTTTCAAATTGACTTTTCCATTTAACATCTCCAGCAACAATGAATGAGAGTTATTTGCTCCACATTCTACCATTGGGTATGGTAGCTTCTTGTCATTTTAATTTGCATTTCCCTGTTGCCATATGATGTGGAGCATCTTTTCACATTCTTATTTTCCATCAGTGTATCTTCTTTAGTGCTGTGTTTGCTATGGCCTTTGGTCCATGTTTTAATAGGGTTGTTTGTTTATTATAGTTGAATTTTAAGGGTTCTTGTATATTTGCGATAACAGTTTTTTATTGGATATGTCTTTTGCAATATTTTCTCCCAATCTGTGTCTTTTTATTCTCTTGAAGTGTCTTTTGCAGAGCATATATAAATTTTAATGAAGTCCACTCTATTTTCTACGAGTTTTAGGCTTAGGATTGAATACCTGGAAACATGTAGCCATCATATATCTGAGGACAAGGACACACAAAATGAAAGGCAGAGCGAAAGTGAAGGTTGAATGAATCACAGAGAAGCAGAAAGGGAATCATGCAGTAATATGGCTGGTCTCTTGTTTTGCCCTGGGCAGGTTTTTTTTATGAGATAATAGATTTTCCCTAGGCAATAGTCCAATTTCAGAAAGGTGCTCTTTCTGATGATAGCTTTCTAACAGAAATAATTTTTTTTACCAAAAAAATACTATATTCCTTCCATGGGAAAACACAGTAAAGTATTATCTTAGTCTTCTTCTTCTTTTTTTTAATGAAAAATAATTTTTTCATAAAAAAATAACAAAGTGGTAGATCGTCCAGTTCACACTCAGGAAAGTGGAGGCACATGCAGGCATTCTCCAATTATCTTCATTTAGCAAGATGGCCTTGGTAAACTGACTCCCAGCTCTGTACTTATTTCATTGCAAAGCAGTAATTATCATCACTGCATTAATGCTATTTTGAATTTATATTTGTACAAAGACTGTCTTAGTCCTGTGGGACTCAAATAAATCAAATTGTAAATTGCATTTTTTACTTTAGCCCGCTTCTAAGAGTGAAATTTAACAAAATGTTTTAAGTATTCTTGATTTCTCTGAGATATTTCTGTCTCCATGTCGGTGCAACTCTTTAATTAATTAAAGTAAAATAATAGGAAAGGTAAGATATTTCCCTTAGTTGCCAAAAGGTACTTGGAAAATGTGTTTACCAGAAGGCACTCCAAAATGTTTTTCTTGTGGTAGTGGTCGTGGTGGCCTTTCATTTATGACATGGCTGCTTCGAAGCAACTGCAAGAATTTTCTGGCTCTGTCTTCTTGCCAGGAACAGTGTTTAGGTGCCAAGGGTCATTTGCTGGTCAAAGGAAAAGTTATTTTAGTTATAGTCTTCAGAAGTTGTAACTATCACTGGAAGCTTTTCTGGTAGAGTTTAAATGCCACAGAGTGTGCAGTTTGCCAGTGGATTCTACAGCACAAAAGAGAAAAAGTACTTCAAATATTATGTGCATTGTGGTATATTTGGTGAGAAATATTTCAGACGTTAAACTAGTTTCATTCTTCTTGTAACATAAGATTTCAGTTTTTTAAAGCAATAAGGTATTTGAACATTTGTAAAAAAAATATTGTATTTTGGGAGGTCCAAAAGTCATTTATTCTTTGTGCCAAATATATATATTATCACCCGGGAATCCAGTACCTGTCATGTCTTACTGTTTAAATAAAATGAAGTCAATAATGTAGAAAAACAAAGTACAGTGAAAAAACACAGCTTTACAGAGTACTGCATTAAGAAATGAAAAGCAGTTTCAATGATTACATGTAGAGTATGACTTATGTCACAAATTCAGGGAAATTTGCAATGCTCCATTAACTTTACTGAAGATCTTCTTTAAGAACACCAAAATCTTCTCTGAAAGTACTTCTCTTGTTCAATTTAAACAGATCTATTCTCAGATACTTATTTCGCCTTAATTTTTCACCGATGGAATTAATTTCTCTCTTTATCCTATAAGTAAAGAGAGCCCACCAAGGTCCATATTACCATAAAAATATGGTAATATAGTCAGAGTGTTCCTCAGGGACACATGAACAAAAACCTGAAGAAGGGTAGGAAGTTAGTTTGGGAATGTTTGGGAAAAGAACACTCAAAGTATGAGGAACAGCTTAAATGACAGCTCATGTGTAACCTTAAATTTAGCAGGAGTTGCTTGAGTATAGATGTGACAGAAAGGGGACCATTGTTACTGGAAGAGAGAGACAGGAAGGAGAATTACCTGTCTTGTTCTCATTATCTAGATTTCAGTAAAGTCCTCTTGCAACCTTTTACATCTGAAAGAGAAGTAGAAATTTGCATTTGCAATTTTTAGTAAATATTCTAAATTCTCCTTCCAGTAGGATGATTTTATGCTGCATCAGTAAAGCAGGTAAATCCCTGCTTAGGTCAGATCTTACCAGCATAAGATGTATTCAAACTTTTGAATGACATTTTCATGGAATTTTAACCCATTTTATTTAATCTAATTTATTTTATTTTATTTAAAGAAGTTTGCACATTTTTCATGTTTAAGTAAAATTTGTGTGTGGATTTTTTTTGTTCATTTGTTAGTTTTTGGGGACTTGGGGGTTTTGGGGGTTGTAAAGAATTAGTCAATATTTCCATTGTATTTTAGGTCTTTTTTTGGTATTCATTTCACAGAACTTCTTGCAAAAGAAATATGATTTGATACTAGTTGTATCTTCCCAGATTTTAATTTTTATTTATACTTTCATCGTGGTTTTATGTGCGTATGTGTGTTTGTGTGTACGGGAAGCAATTTTTTCCTAATTTCTGAGAAACTGACAACACTTCAGAAAAGTCCTAGGAACATAAATTAGAAAAGTCTTGGAACATAAAAATTAGAAATTTTTAAGAAAAGTCTTGGAACATAAAAAAAAATCTACCGTATTTTCTTTCACTTTCTTATTTTCCATTGAAATGTTTGGTTCATTTGTCATGTTCTTATTGTATGGTGTGAAGTATGGGTCCATATTTATTTTTACCAGGATGCTTAGTCCCTTGTGCTACCATCCTAGTTAGCAGGCTCATCTTTCCCATGCTGATTTGACACACCAAATTAATCATGAACTGAATTGAAGGTTTGCTTCCGTTTCCGGACTCTTTGTTCTGTTCCATATGTCCGTTAGATGGCTACAATCAATGTTTTCATGATGGGGCCTTTATAACCCTTTGCAATAGCCAATAAAATGCCTACAAATTTAGGCTTTCACTATTTCTTATTTTAAATTTATTTCCTAATCAGATGGAAAGTATTCTTAAATACTTCCTGTCTTATAGCCAATGCTATTTTCACTATTCATCTTCTGCCTCCACATTTTACCTGTCTGTTCCCTGTCCTACGTCTTTGCCACACTTGGAACCAGTCATGGGGAAGTTATCAATAATGGCTGAGTCCAGGCAAGTTTCAAATTCTCCATATATTCATAAGCATTAACACTGTCCATGGCTTCTGTCTTCTTGTATTGAGAGGTTTCTGTGACATTTTGTTTAATATTGGTCCTCAAGTATATGGATCACATTTTATTTATGACACGAGGCTTTTCTTTCTTACAATATTAAATATTTACATTCTTCCAGTTTCTAGTCTTTTTTTTTCTTTCATTACTTAATGCATTTTTCTATTTGATATTATTCTAAATCATGGCGTGAGTCATTCAAATATATAGATTTGGAACCACTTTTATTTGTAGATTATCTACATACTTATGTTCCATAATATTTCTAGTTATCATTGGACATCTCCACTCATCTGTTTTTCAGGAAACTCTACCCCAATGGATTTAAAAAGAAGTTTATCGGGAGCCTGGGTGGCTCAGTTGGTTAAGCAACTAACTTCTGCTCAGGTCATGATCCTGGAGACCCAGGACTGAGTCCCATATCGGGCTCCCAGCTCCGTGGGGAGTCCGCTTCTCCCTCTGACCTTCTTCTCCCCTCGCATGCTTTCTCTCTCTCTCTCTCTCTCAAATAAATAAATGAATAAAATCTTTTAAAAAAATAAAATAAAATAAAAAGAAGTTTATCATACATTCCCCACATCAATATTTCTGTTGTTCAACTTTTCTTGATAATCCATGCACTCAAAATTTAATGAGAAGAGCTTATATGTGATAACATTTGCAGATTTTGTAATTATCTATTCCTTTTCTAAAGTTTTCTTAAAGCACATGATTTATGTGCCCTTTCAAGTATATACCTTATTTGCCTTCTCACTTGACTTTTTGTGGCTACTTTCATAGTGGTAAAATATGTTGACCTAATTGTTGGAGACCTTCTAAGATACATAAGTGGTTTGGTTACTTTTGCTATGAAATATAGACATTCGTATTATAGATTATGTATTATGTATATACTTATATTAAATGCTTTTCATCACATTTTCATGATGTAGCAATTTAAATCAAACTTCTAAATGAAATATTTATTTCAACCTTTCTAATGCTCACTTGGTATGAATCTATACATTTTCCCTAGCAATTAGCTGGTATACTTCTTAGTTCTTTCAGTCAGTTATAATGCATTCTTTTTCTTTACACTAATAAATCTCTCTTGAAAGGAGTATTTTATTCTCAGACTATTACAGTGAAAAACTACTGCTTGAAAAATGCTTTTCTTTCTTTTTGCTATACAATTGATGCCTAATCTTATACTGGAAGCAATTATTTCTATATCTCCTAAGTCCCATTCCCATGTCATGATTAATAAACAGATATATATATATATATATATATATATATATATATCCCTATTATCACTTATTATCATTTAATTATGAAGCCAGAGCTGAGATTCTCAGTGCTAAGCTTCTAAATTTAGACTAAAATTACCCAACTTATGCATACTTCAGGAGACAACATCAGCCTTTGAGTTTTAAGACTTATCATAGGCTCTTAGGATCTTCTCTCCTCAGTAGTTAATTGGCAGCTTCAGCTAGGGAATCATTTTAATGCCTTTCACTTTCTTAGTGAAAGTAAATGACAAAAATGGTGGGTGTATTTTGCTTCTTAGCTTACTTAGATTGCCTTGAAGTCACTGTTAGGACATAGATGAAGAATAATGTGATGGCTATGAGCACAAATTTCAACTCTGAGTCTAACTTTGATTCTTTCTAGTGCTGTGAGCTGGGGCAAGATATTTAACTTTTCTCTTTGCCCCAGTTTCTTCACTGGAAAATAGTGGTTCAGATGAAAACTCAAGGTATGTTGTTGCAGATTAAATGAAGTGTAGGCAAAAATATAAACCTTCACTTCTCAAATGTTAAACATTTCTCGACCTCTGGATTGTATCTTCCAATGCCGATTAGATCAGATTTTTGGCATATATGAAGAATATTTATTTACAAAGCCACTCTGTGTTTATGGCAAAAGACTAATCCAGTGGCAAGAAGTATTTAGAACTGAGTCCAAGAATAATTCTATGGAAAATAGCTGAATATAACCATAGAGGTCTACATTCTTTTTCCTTTATTTTTGATTGTGGTAAGAATACTTTACATGAGATCTACCCTCTTAATTAAATTTTGAGTGCATCCAATGTTATTAATTATAGGCACTCTGTTGTACAGCAGATCTCTAGAACTTACTCAGTTTGCATAAAAGAAGCAGTATATCTGTCAAACAGCAACTTTCATTTCACCCTTTTCCCAGTCACTAGAGAACATGGCTTTGTTTCCTGGATGTGTCTTTGTTGCTGTTTCAAAGGTATTTTCATGGAATCCTTTACTTAGCATATTTAGAGCTAGCAAATGCCTTGCTCCTGCCTTGACTACAAAAAAGCCAGATAAATTACAAAATAACCACTTTTCTAGAACCCTTTAGAGCACTGAGGTCATGATGGAACTAACCAACTAGTGGAATAAAGAAAGAGAGTCCAGTTCCAAAAGAGATGGGGCATGATTACTGGGCCATCTGTGGCAGAGCAGCAGAGGAGCAGCTGCCAGCTGTAGTCACAGAACCCCACCAGAACCTTCTCCCAAACAGAACAAAAGTCTTATGCCACCAAGAGAGGGGCAGTAATCCTGCCATCCCCAGGGCACAGGTGAAGAACCACTGTGGCTGGAAGAAAAAGAAAGAAAAACACCTACCGCTGGAGAAGAAGACAAGAGAATGCTGAATCCATACTAATCCTAATCTGATGGAGTGATGGGGCTTCCACCAGTTAAATGGATAAAGGGCAAGCCATGCTCTCCCGCACAAAGTTCACCAAATTTATAAGACATAGCTTCGTTGCCATGGGGAGAAAGGACAGGATAATCAGGAAAACTACAGCATGGAGAACCAGAAATATATGAGCCCAAACAACATTGACATCATTTGACTGTAACAAGGGGGAGTAAACTTGGCTTTCTCACCAAGTTTGCAAACACTGGGCATTGAAAAATTGCAGTTTGTCCCATGAGGGAAACAAAAGAGTAGAAAGAAACCACATCTGGGGTATAAGTAGCCAAATTATAGAGAAAAAGATCTTTTGCACACCAGTTTCTATACTAGGTATAATACAAAACTAGAGGAATTTGAAACCAAGGTTTTCTGAAGGTAACCATGATAATAACAAACCCACCCAGCCTAACTACTGCCTAGACTGATTCCACCAGTCAAACAGAAGAAAAGGCATTCTCATTCCACTATTCTCCTTGTCACTGTTGTGTGGACACAATGCCTAGCATTCAATCAGAAATGATGAACCACATAGAAAGCAAGATATAAAAAGATCTCACTATCAAGAAACAAAACAATCAATGGAATCAGAGAATTCTTGCTGCAAATAAATTACCACTCACTGGGCAGATTAAAGCAACACACAGAGATAACCCAGATATTAGAACTATCAAACAGAGAATTTAAAATACTTCAGTATGTTAAAACGGTTTATAGGTAAGAGACAAATGTGTGTGAAGAGATAAAGAAACCTAGTAGATTGTTGTAAACTGTGAAAAGTCAAACTATAAGGAGTATAGAATTAAAAGTAGCAGATGAAGAATGCCTTGGGCAAGTGCATCGACCCCCAACAGCACCAAGAGTAGTTTGTCAAGAAAAATAACCTGTGTGAAAATCAGAAAGAGAAAGGAGTGAAACAGATAAACAAATACAGCATCCATGGATTACGGGACAATAAAAAATAAGAAACAATATGTGTAATTGGGCAAAAATGAAAAGAGGAAGAAAAAGAGTATAGAAAAAATACATGAAGAGTAAATAGTTTTTCAAAAACAATGAATAATATCAAACCACAGACTCAAAAAATTCAGAGAATTGCAAGAAAAAGAAATATTAATTAAAAAAATCCCACCAAGATAAATCATAATTAAATAACAGAAACCATAGGAAAAAAGAGAAAATCTTATAGACAGCTAATTGGTGACTTCAGCCTTCCTCCTTCAGTAAATCATAGACCAAGTAGACAGAAAATCAGTAACACCACCAACTGGCTTGAACTATGGGTATTTCGAAATCATTGAGCACAAAACACAATTTCTGCTCCTCCTACCATCTTCCTAATTTATGTAATGACAGTGCTGTTCATACACTTCATCAGGGCCAAGACCTTGGGAGTTACATTTTGTTACTTCTTCTCACATACACTCTACAACCAACCCCTCAGCAAATACTGCCTGCTCTACTTTTAAAACACACCCCAAATCTGGCATCATACCAGCTCTTCTACTACCACTAACCTGGCCTCTTGCATTAATGCAATCACCTCTTAGCTGGCAACCCTGCTTCCTTACCGTAGACCATTCACAAAGCAACAGGCAAAGTTATCTGCATAATATATAAATTGGATGATCTTACATTTCTGCCATAACTCTCCAAATGCCTCCTGAGGTCCATATGATCTGGACTCTGATGGCCTCTAATCTTCATATCCTACCAACCCACCATTTATTTTCACTGTTCAAACTCTCCAACCCTCGCCCTTCTTTTAAACGAAACACATTCTTTTTTAATTTATCAGGGTATCCACAAATACGATTTCCTCTGGTTTGAATATTTTACCCACCAATTTTTATAGGTTTATGCCTCCTTCACACCCACCCCAGCCATGCTTTATCGTAAATACTGATATGTGTCCTTCATGACACCCTTGTCTAAGCTTGCAGTATTTTTCCACTGTTTTTTGATTTCAGTCTATCACATCATGATGTAAGATACACAACCCCACCTAACCAACATTAGTTTTCTTCAGTAATATCCCTAGACCCACAACAAACAGAAAGGATTTCATAAATGTACTTGAAAGATTGATTGCAAAATATATTAAAATGAATATTTTCCAGTGATTCCCTATTGTTGCTGTACAGCATTTGGAATTAAATGGGATATGACTAATCATAAAACTGCTAGAATCAGTTTTACTATTAACAGTTCTTAAATTTAATAGCGTTTTTTCTTTAAAAAACCTATAAGCTTTACACCTGATAAAAAACATGATATGCCTCCTTTTTTATTAAAAATGGATGCTGTGCAACTCATTATTTCCATTTTATTGCCTTAACTGTCATGGAGTTCAAGTTACATATTCTCATTTGCAATAATTATCTTTAGCCTGGGTTTTGAAAATGATTGTAGAGTTCTTATCTTATTTCAGTGTTTTAATAACACTATGGAATTGATATTTTTAATTAAAAATTCTCCCATAGCGTCTTTTTAAGTGTGGCATATACTTAACAATGTTCCTGTCATATCTATACTATTATATGCTTAATACCTAATAGGTCAGAAGACATAGGTTTTGGTTTACAAAGGATTTCTCGGGAAATATTCCAATAAATCTAAAGATCACACAATGGCAGAATATTACTGCAACCTAGGACCAAGTCCCCATTGTTACAATGCATATGGGCCTACAAATGTTGTGGTTGCATTGTTGTCATTGATGGTTTGCAAGGATCAATTTAAAAAGAATAGCAGAATAAAATGCAAAGCCTTCTCTCAAATCTTCTTCAAATTCCAGAGTGTAATTTGATTGTCACTGCCTGAAGCAGAAGAGAAATTTAGATGTCTAAAATTGCAGTATGACTGTTTGAAAAATCCACTCAGCTCTTACTTTCATTCCTGCAAAAAATTTAAAAATAACGTATTTTTGACAAACAAACACCTTACATATCCTTTGACCTAATCTGATCCCAAAGAAACATGCATATAACCATAGAGGAATACAAAGTAGCTCAAATATATAGTTGTCATGAATTTGCACAAATGCCTCTAGCTATGCTATGATCTAATTTTTAATCCAACAGAGAAGAGAAAAAAAAATTATTTCTTCTCCAGGTGCTTCTCCAGTAGTTCCACAGAGGCTTTGACATTTCTTACCAATCATTTCACAATCAAGATTTTATTGTGCGAAAGGTTTCGTTCTTGTTTTCCTGTGTTTGAGATCTTTAATGATGCATACATTATGAAAGAGTTATAACATTGCTATACTAGCTTTATTCTGCTGCATAACAATCACCAACATCATAGCTTGAAACAACACACATCTATTATGTCAGAGGCTCTGTAGGCCAGAAGGCTGGGCATGACTTAGCTGTGTTTTCTGTTCAGGATCTCACAAGGCTCTAAACAAGCTGTAGGCCTGTCAGAATACCTTTCTGCAGCTTGAGGTCCTTTCCAAGCTCTCAGGGATGTTAGCAGCCATCAGTTCCTTGGATTGTAGGACAGAGGCCCTCTTTTTCTTGCTGGGTATTTTCTATAGCTTCTAAAGACCACCCCAGTTCTGTGCCACATGGCCCTCTTAAGTTTGATGATCTTGGTGGTAGCATACTATTACCTATGCCATATAATGTAATCAAATAGAGCAAATATTGTCCCATCCCTTTTGTGATAAACTCAACCTAATCAAGGGATTGACTATCCCATCATCCTTGCCATAATTCTGTGATTAAAACCAAAGGGTGAGGGTTTACTGGGGGTCAGCATCATGAATGCTCCTTATAGTTGGGTTGATATTTATGTGCTAAAATTATAAGGCGTCATCCACAGTTTTACTTATTCAGTGTTTCACTGAAACAGGGAAGAAAGGTAAATAATAAATGGGGTCATAGTATCAAAATTTCATCTTTGGGTAATTCATTTTCCAAACCCATTTCTCCTGGTATTTTCTGTCTTCTTTTTATAGTAATTCATTACTTATAAAATTTAAATTTACCAATAAGATGTCACTTTTGCATACCTGCACTTATCTGTTTGGAAAATTTTATTGCTCTATGTCTATTATGTACAAGAAAATATTCTAGAAGCTTGAGAGAGAATGATGAGCAGGACATAAGTAGCCCTGTCATTTATATGGTTCATATTCTAGTGGGGGATATGGATACTAAATATATTTAAGTAAATATCTGTTCTACTATTAGGTTGTAGGAAGTCTGTTTATAAAATAAGACAAAGTAATAGTGAGTGAGGAGGTACAGTATTTTGGACAAGATAGCGAAGAAAAAGTTCCTTCAACAGGTATGATAGGAGCAGATATCTGAATGATACACCTGAACTATAATATAAGCTATTGGAAAAGTGTCCTCAGATTAGAAAACATTGATTTCAAAGATCATGAGACCGAAAATATTTTGCCATATTTCAAGACATTTCAAGATGGTGTCCATGGGTGGAATTGACTGAGGGAGGTGGCCATGAGGCATCGTGACAGGTACGAGCCAGAGACCATCAAACTTTACTGCTTGTGGTCAAGAAACTGAATATTTTGATTTTGACTAGAAGCCTTTAGAAATTTTTCAGAAAAGGAGTAAAATGACATAGTTTATGTGATTAAAACATTATTGTTATTTGTATATGACAATTTTAATATTCAAGAACAAAAATGGTGACATATGGACCAAATAGGAAGCTGTCTGAGGAAACAAGGAAAGCTATGAATATCTCTGAGTATTTTTGGACCAAGCCACCACACAAATGGTGACAGCATTTGCTGATATGGAGAAGACTAAGGGACAGGTAGGTTTGGGGACTTTTTTTTTCAATCTGTTTGCATTTGTTAAGCTGAAGATTCCCTTCAACATTTACACTGAGCTATGAAATATGTAGGGACAGGGGATCATGAGAAGAGAAAGATGCTGGAGATGAGTATATGGAGAACATCAGCTTATAGATATAAAGAGAATAGTGTCATGCCTGAGACTTGGAACATTTCAACATGGAAAGTTCTGGAAATAGAACTAGCAAAGACGATGGAAAATGCGGCCAAAAAGGTAGGGTAAAAATTTTAAAAGTTTGTGCTTACAAGGCCAAGAAATGAAATGTTTTAAGAGGAAGCAATCGTCTACCAGAGTAATTTTTCACATGACA
Organism: Nasua narica; assembly: GCA_028533885.1. Classification (NCBI taxonomy): domain Eukaryota; kingdom Metazoa; phylum Chordata; class Mammalia; order Carnivora; family Procyonidae; genus Nasua; species Nasua narica. The sequence continues at coordinate 75,101,286 of CM052808.1, read as the reverse complement.
TAGACTGAATCCTAGGGGTATTTTGGAAATTTGTGGGAGTATTTCTTTGTTCGTGTATTTGGGAATTGCTACTAGTGTTACGCAGTTAATGGCAAAGATTCCAAATTTGTCCCACAACACAGAAAAATGTACTGTGCCTTACACATCATTCATTGTGTCTCCAGGCATTCGGTTTGGTTAAAAACATATTCATAATTACATGGATCAAAAACTAGACTCCATTTATGGTTAAGCATAGTTTTTTTCTCTGTTGTTACATAAATAACTTTCCAGGAATCCAATGAGGTTGAAAGTGAAGGAAAAAATATACAAAAATCTGTTTTTATCTGTGAATTTTAGTAAAGACTCCACAGCTATAGAAAAAATTTCTCTCAACACTGCTTTACAAAATAAATGCATGAAATCTAGATCTTATTTAGAGATCTTTGTTGACTTTTACGATATGAGAAATGTATTTCTTTGATAAAATTGAAAGAGAACAGACCTTTTCATTGAAGTTTTATTCTTTAGAAGCTAATTTTGGACATACTTTAAAAAACAAAGGTGTTTCATTTAATTCTATGTCACAGAAACAAAGTAGAACGTTTTCTCCTTACCTTTGTTAGTCATTGCAAGTTGAATTATTGACTTAGTTACATGGATAATCAGTTCAAATATTTATGTTACTCGATTTATCATCCAATAAACTTTACTCTCCCACTAAATATCAGTGATTTGGACCAATATTGTTAGATGACTTTATTCAGTGAAATTATGTTATGCAAAAGTCCATTTACCAGTTGAGAAAGTGATCAGAATCATGTGTTGTTATTATGATGTCACAATTGAAATAATTTCTTGTCCTTGCATTGCTGATTTTTAAAACAATATAATGTAAATCAAATTTAAAATATGTGGAAGTATAAATTTTAGACCTAAAACCGAGTTCGACGTTGACACCTGAGAATTTGTTTAGGAACCAGTCACTCCAACCTCCGGCAATTAAGTTACAGAGCTTACAGGATGCCATCATTTGTGGAGAGGCAAATCAGAAACAAAACAAGAACAACACTGTGTGTAAACATGAATAAAATGCAAATTAGCAGGATCAGCGCCCTGTTGATTCCCTTGCATCTGCTGGCATCAGAAGGCTGTGGTTCCCACTGTTATTGCGACACCATATTGTAGGTCAGAGTTTAAGCTGGCTGCAGTATGAGCAGCTTCTAGGGCTTACTTCAAATAAAAACTACAGATGGAAGAGGAGTGGCAAGGAGAAAAAGGTGTCAACTAACAAGAAATTAGATGGAACGGGAACCCCAGAGAAGTTATGGAAAGCTGCGGAGCAAAAGCCTCTCCAGCTGCGTTCCCACAGGGGAGAAAGCAAGGAGAACTGATGAACAATACAGTCGACCCAGGACTTGAGAAAACCTGGCAGATGCATTCCATAAATACATTACTTACATGCTTAAAGTATTTTTCTTGAAACCACTGGCAACTAATTGTGTTCACTCCAAAAAAGAAATTTTGTTAATGGATGGGCTAAATTCAAATTGTCCCCTAGAACCCAGGGGCAAAAGACAACAGAGAGCAAACACTAAATTAATATATAAAGAAATTGAAAGCGGGAAATCCAGAATAACGTTAGTCCATCACTAGTTGTCTCTGTTCCCTGAACTAAATTATAAGTGATCTTTTGAAGATGCTGCACGATCTGCTCAAGTAGCCTTCCAATAAGAGTTGAAGAGCTGTGTGTATATGTATGTGTGGTGTGTGTATGTGAGGATGTGAGTGTACTGTAAGTGTGAGTGGTGTGAGTGTATGAGTGTATGTGTGAGTGTGTGCTTGTATATGTGAATGTGTGAGTGATGCATGAGTATGTGTGTTATGTGTGTGCATATGTGAGTGTGTTGTGTATGTAGTATATGCATGTGTTTGTGAGTGTATGTGAGTGTGTATGTAGGTGAGTATGAATATGTGTGTGTGTCAATATGTGTGTTTATGAGTGTGTGCGGATGTGTGTGTGGGTATGTGTGAATGTGTGTGTATGTGTGTATGGGACAGTGTGTATATGAGGGGGTATGTGTGTGTGTGGGTATGTGTGAATATGTGGGTATGTGTGTGTGGTTATGTGTGTACGGGAGTGTGTGTGGGGGGTATGTGTGTATGGGAGTGTGTGTGTATCTCTGTATGGGAGTGTGTTTATGTGTGTGGAGTATGTGTGTATGGGAGTGTGTGTGTGGGGTGGGTGGGTATGTGTGAATGTGTGGGTATGTTTTTAATCTGCACACATCCCTATTCCAACTGCCACTGGGGGCATACCGTGAGTTAAAGCAGTTGCTGGAGGGTGTCTAGAAGTGGGAGAGAGGACATAGGGGAAAGGGAAGGAGGAGAAAATCAGAGACAATAGGGAAGAAAAAGGCAAAAGAAGTGATTGGAGGGGGTGTAAGGGGAAAGACAGAGAAGACCTGAGAGGAAAGGTTGGAGAGGAAACAGAAGGGCAGGGGCGTAGACTAGGTGGGAAATGATGACAAGAGACAGCTGAGGGAAAGAACAGAGTAGAGGACATGAAGAGAAGGTGAGAGTGGAAAGAAGGGTCCTGCACCCCCAGCTGGAGAAGAAGGACTGGAAGGAGCAGGAAGAATTCCCTCCATGGCATGAAAAGGCAACTGCCACCTCTGGGCGAAAAAATCCCTGAGGGCCTGCAGGACAGCAAAAGAAATGGTAGGGCACATGGACACAGAGCCAACAGCAACGTGCAATAAATGAAAATGGAGCGTTGCTTCTTAGGAGTTGGACTATTTTGCTACTGAAAGGGTGGCCCAAGGACCAACAGGATGGAAATCACCTCAGAGTTTGTTTCCATATTCGGAATTTCATGTCCCACTCCAGACCCACTGCATCAGTATCTGCATTTTAACAAGGTCTCCAGTGGATTTGTACACACGCTGAAGTGTGACAAATACTGCGCTATTCTCTATGGATCCCTGGGGCAACATTAACATTGTTTTACATTCAAACAAATGAAGAGCCAGCCACGGGGGTGCTATAAAAGCAACCTGATATCTAAGTCAAGTGACATTCCAAGGAAGGTGGTAATTTTGAGACTCCCTCAAGAAATGGCGGCCTCTCATATGATACACACTCGTTGAGCTCCTTTGCCTGGGAAAATAAATGCTTGTTTTGGGAAGTGGTACTGAGAATCTACCATCGAAAGTATTGATTCTATTTTTTTAGTAGATACATACTACAATCATAATACGGTTTTATTAACAAGCTACTTCTTCATGGATATTCCTTTGATTACCAAGAGAATATTTTGAAGAGAGCTGGGTGTTAGAACATCAATCTATTACTAAAAAGAATTGCCCTATTGACTTTGTAAGTGGGAAGGCATATTACCTTTTTTCACTTTCATGATCCTATGTGAGGAAACTGCCAGAGAGTATGTTATTATTGTAATCAGATTCACACACTAGAACCTAAGGCCTATCAACAAATCACACAATGACCACCATTATATCTATAATATTAAATATAATCAATAAGTCCATGTCTTCCGTTTACTAAATGATTCATATAACAATGAATTAATGAATTCTGGAATTCATGGAAGGTATCTAACAAAGATTGCAGTAACTGAATTACACAGCAATTTTCCTTCATTCTCCAAATTGAAGGGGAACAGAATATTTCACCCCAAAATATGCCTTTTGGGCATAAGAATTATTTTGAGCTGATTATTTTTAAGAAACAACAGACAACACTATAGAAACTCTGAAAACGGAAAAGTTATCTTTTTGTAGAATTTACATTTACATTTATAAGGAAACTCTGTATTTGTGAGGGGGCTTCCATTTCCGTACCTGGAAAATGAGGATGACCTAACCTCTAGAAACTCTTCTCAGTGGAGAAGGCACACTTAAAACTGAATAACAACCCACCTTTGTTTATTGGGCTTGTCTTGGTAACCTGCCTTAACTGCCTCTCCCTCCCCTCCCCACCCTGCACCCCACTCCTCAACATCTTCTTTTTCTTTAGCTGAAGATGGTATTTAAGGTGATGGCTTTGGACATTTTGGGGAGTTATTCAGCTATCCTGGATAAATCCCATGTGTACAAGAGGTATGCATGTTATTAAACTTCTGCTTGTTTTGTTCCTGAGAATCTGTCTTTTATTAAAGGGGAGTCTCATCCAAGAACCTAGAATGGTAGAGGGAAAATTATTTTTCATTTTCTACAAAAATACGGACACTCATTTAAATTCTACTTAATACCAGTTCCTACCTCACTTACGTATTTTTTAACTGCACAAGTAAGTAAGTGGGTTATATGTGAGGGATTATGGAAAGCCTTTCTGTTTTATTTAAAGCACCTCAGAAGAATTAGTAATAAATACCTGTGGGCTTTCTTTTTCACAATAAAGATGTATATCCCCATGATTTAAGAAAAGGTACCAGAGGTCATATCTTTAGGCATCCATCTGGATTTATAATAGTAATTATCACTTAACGATAAGGTTGGGAAAGGAAAATTTTACTCTCAGATAACAATTCTCACCTGCTGACTGGAGACTGAACATTTCATGTCGTGTGCTATGAAATGAAATTAGAAATGTCAAATTATTAGCTGACAGACATTTTTACACTATTATTAATCTATTTCCTTAATTCTTCCTATTTCTTTTGTGATTTAGAGTGTTGTAGTTCTTAATAAACGTGGACTTTTTTCAATGATTCTTCTATATACTACATCTGATTCTTACCTAAAACTAAATCATTCCTTTTGCTATACCCATTTTACTTCTAGATGCTGATGCAACTCTATGTTTATCAATCAGAGTTAAAGATAAATAAATTTGTCTGTAAGACATGCAAGCTGTCTCCAAATTATAATATTTTGGGGGGAAAGTTTTTTTTAATGTCTATCAGTGTGCAATAAACAAAAGATAGCTATATATCTAGACATTTAGAAGGAAAATATATTAAGTAGAAATACCTTTTTATATGTGAAAATATGTATATAAACATATATGAATATATGAATAAAATAAATATTAAGTGACTTCACAATATAGGTCATATGTGTATAATATACATATATGACTTTCTTTCAGAGAAAGGTCCCTTACAATCAAATATCCATAATTCAATGATAGAAGTTTTATTAGGTCAGGCTGGTGTACTGGAATCTGGTTAAATTGTTAGTTTAAACCCTAGTCACTGAAACCATATTTCAATAATATATTCAGAAAGACAAATCAGATCATATTCTAACTTGACAAGGACGATGTTGGATAGCTGAATATAAACAATAATATGCATTTAAGGTGTCTTTCTGACTTTGACATTTTCACATCATTTGGCCTCTTAGCCAAATCCCCGCTCTTTTCTCTCATTCTGTTTTTGACTGGATGTTCGTTGTTTCTTAACTTGAGTCTTCTCTCTTGGTTCCTGTGTAGTGCAATTTCCTTATTCTACTTGAAATGTATTTTGAAAACTAACACTAGAGGTGACTCATAGCAGAGTTTTTTCACTTATCCTAGCTGCAAGGGCATGATGAACTTGATCCTGTTTTGTTCTCATTGAAATGCATCCCCCCAAATTATATGTTGTGTATGCATATTCTTCATTTAAAACAATTCTAATATTTTATTAATAAGTATATATTTTACATGCAAAATTTTAAAATACAGACAAATAAAATGCAACAATTTTCTTTAAATTTAGTAGGTAACATTGAACAATCGGTTTTGTGGAAATAAACAGTGACCACCCAAATAAGAACAAAGACCATTTATTGAGAGCTTACTAGAGGCACCTGTTATGTATGGACTGAATGTTTGTTGCAGCCCACTCCCTGCCCCATTCATATGTTGAAGCCTAACCCCAAGGTAGTGGTATTTAGAGGTGGGTCCTTTGGGAGGGACATGTTTAGATCATGAAGCCGGTTCTCATGAATGGGACCAGTGCCCTTATGAAGGAGGTTCAGGGAGCTAGCTGACTCTTCTTCTACCACGTGAGGTTACAAACATCAGGGAGCTGTCTGCATCCAGGAAGAGGGCCCTCAGCACAATCTGACAGTGTTGGCACCCTCATCTTGGACTTTCACCTTCCAGAACTGGGAGAAATAAATGTTGCTTATAAGTCACCCAGTATATGGTACTTTGTGATAGTAACCCAAAATGAGTAAGACATCGGCCTCACTTGCATTTCAAAGACCTGAAGACAGGCAGGAAACTGTAAAGATTCAAAATGAAAAATAAAAGGGAAGGCCTAAACTATATGTTCTGCGTGAATGTCCTTGCGATGAGGAAAATCACACTAGAAGTCGGGCTTCTTGTGTGATAAATTTAATGAGAATTGTTGCATTTGCAATTGTTTTGGGGAGAAGTTTTGTCTTGCTCCGACTGGTCCGGAATTTAAAGTGGGTGCATAATCTAGGGAAGCTGGTGCACATGGATCAAGTCCAGACAGTTTTAGGCTTATTGACGCAGAAGGTGTGGTTTGGCTTCCCACACCCCTAGCTGCGGGGATCATGAGTCAAGATTCTATTGTCATATAGGGTCTGGCCAGTGTCCATTTGTATTTTGTTTCTCGGTCCTCCTATTCGTCAGTTTCTCCCTTGCAAGATATTGACCAATTCAGGAAAAGCTAGAGATCTAGATCTTTACCTCCAAGGGTTTGTCCAATTATCACCGTAATTAAGCATACTAGAGTGGACTGACATGATGCCCACTCCAACAAAAACAACAATAATTAACAATCCACGTAAGATGCTTCAGCATCAGGAACCCCAACAGCCCAAATCAGACCACAAGACACATCCCATAAACCATAAGGATCAATTCTAGAGAGCGAAGTGGTTTTCTTTCCCCCTAAGGCAATATATAGTCCCTTCTACATTATTTGTTTTATTGATCCAGGTAATATTAATGTTATTTGATGAGAAACATCAGCCATAGCACAGATGTCATCAAGATTAGCCAATAAGAAATCTAGAGTCATACATTGTCCATTCCCAAGCATGCCATGTTGAGACTGAACCGAATTCCACCTAGAACACAGTACTTTAATGGTATCATTAATACATCTGTCATTAATAATGGTAGGGCACGGTATCATTAACCATGTGGTATTACCCTGATGACTACTATATTTGCATGATTTTACCTCAAGAAGTGGTCTATAGTCTAAAGAAGAGTGTACGTTAGTGATTTCATACCCTGCTTAAAAACCTTCAGTTTTGGGGTGCCTGGGTGGCTCAGTGGGTTAAGCCCTCTGCCTTCGGCTCAGGTCATGATCTCAGGGTCCTGGGATGGAGCCCCGCGTCGGTCTCTCTGCTCGGTGGGAGGCCTGCTTCCTCCTCTCTCTCTCTGCCTGCCTCTCTGCCTACTTCTGATCTCTCTCTCTCTGTGTCAAATAAGTGGATAAATTCTTAAAAAAAAGAAAAAAAACCCTTCAGTTTTAGTTTTGAGTTATGACTTATCAACCACTAATATTAGATAGGTTTTTCAATGGTAGTCAGCATTAAGGATGAAAGAGTTATAAAAAATTTCCATAACTGAGGTAAGACAATTTTGAGTTTCTCCTTCTAGGAGAGGGAGAAGAGCAGCAAGATTCGGGGTTTTTCCAGGGATGAAGCGTGTCTTGAGAGGTAAAGATTAATGGAATCTCATAAACGGTGAATTGTCTGTCTGGAAAGTATCACGTGTTCTCAGTAATAATGTCCATACTTGATAAGAAACCATGAGATCAGGCAGGGAGCCTAGAATTAGTTCAGCGGAAGTACCAAGAGGTTTTGTTTTGTTTTTGTTTTTGTTTTATTAATATTTATTTATTTATTTATTTTAGAGCTAGAGAGAAAGAGACAGAGAGAGAAGGGGAAGGAGCATAGGAACAAAGGAGCAAAGGAACAAGTTGACTTTGGCCTGAGCAGAGAGCCTGATGCCCTGAAATCATGACCTGAGCCAAAATCAAGAGTCAGATGTTCAATCAACTGAGCCACCCAGTAGCCCTGTACCAATAGGTTTTGAGTAGCAACTATTGCCCTCAGACATGAGTTTAAGCTTTTGTAACTAATTGAGAAGGAAGTTATAGCAAGTAACTTTTTTGAAAATTCTCATAAAGATGAATCAAAACCCCAAAGGTTTTCCAGGTTGCTTATGTATAAATATTCAAAATAGCTTTTTGTAATTCAGGATGTCTCTAGATGAAGGCTATTAAGGAGCCCTCTGTAGGGCTTACAGAAGGCCTTCATGTAACAGAGGGTCTCTTACTGTGGAATTGGTTCATAAGGAGGTATTATGACCTGGGAGTAGTTTGGCACTCATTGTAATATTCAGTTAGACCAAGAAATCATCTCACTTATCATTTTGTAAGGTGTCTAGGATACATTTGGAAAATCTTTAGTCTGTAAGGAAAGAGTATTTTCCTCTTGTTTGTTAGGACATGCCCTAAATAATGGACTAGTTTTGACAAAATTGCGGTTTTCTTTTTGAAATTTTATGTTTCTTTTCTGCTAAGTTTGAAATCAAGTAAATGAAATCTTTTGTTATAACTTTCCTTGCTCTATGAATAAAGTAGGAGTTCATCCGTATATTGTATGTTCAGTATCTCAGATTATATTTTATAATGATATTACATACATAATATATTTCAACAAAAATTTTTTTCCAATAGTATGATAAGAATTTATTTCAAAATCCTCCAAGTTAGTATGAGCTATCATTCATAAAATCTGCATGAGACTCATTTGGATGGTTATGCTAAAATGTATATAATCAGTCTCTTGTTTAGACATTTTGAATCCCTCGAACTTTTGCTATATAAATAAGTTTTCCATATACTTTCTCATAAGCTACATATTAAATTACTATCCACTTTCCCACACTTTCTCAAGACAGGATATTATCATATCAAGAAAGTATGGCTTTAAAAAGTTTCAGCACAGTCTTCTCAAAATATCCAACTATATATTTCAAGACTATAAGATGTGTTTTTGATTTCAATTCCATTTCAGAAGAACTGATTAAAGACACAGAATACAAGAAAATCTTTTGAAATTAAAAATTGCAGCCCAATTTCTTACTTCCTTTAATTGTTCAAGCATGATTCTAATAACTATATTTATGAAAGAAGCAGAAGATGATTTTCAATAACACATTTTGTAGTTCAAATGTATTTCATTTGGAAGGAAAGAAAATTTAAAAAAACCTTAAGGATAATAAAATCTTGAAGAAATATTTTTCTTTATTGAGGTATTGATCATGATGACCATATAAAACTGATTTCTCCTTTCTTCTTCCACTACCTTCTGTATAAACTTTCAATCACTAGTTAATTCTAAGTGACCATTACCTGAGTTATTGCCTTTGTTGGATAATGTCACAATAATATTCATTGCCACATATTCAGCAGCTAGCTCAAAGTAGGCCATAGAGTAGTGGCCAATAAATGGTTATTGAATAACTGAAAAGATCTATAATTGAGAAAACCAGAAAATTCTTTTCTTTAGGACTCAATCATTATTTTTCTTTCCATAAGTTCCCCCAAAATGAATGACTAATCTTAATTTTATATATAACTGTGTTTTTTTTTAAACTTTTAGTCATTGATCCTTTCCAGTAACAAGATGGATTATTTTTTTTTTAATTTTTTAAGATTTTATTTATTTATTTGAGAGAGAGAGAGAGCATGAGCTAGAGAGAGAAGAAGAAGGAGAGAGAATCTGAAGCAGACCCGAGCTGAGCACAGAGCCTGACCCGGGGCTCGATCTCACAACACATGAGATCACGACCTGAGCTGAAACCAAGAGCCCGCTGCTCAACCCACTGAGCCACCCAGACACCCTCCTTTTTTTTTAATCTTTTAAACATGTCTACTATTCTCTCAAACAAGTCCATAACTAAAACTAGGACCAAAGGGGGGAAAATTAGAGAGAAAAAAGAAAAGATAGAGTGGGAAAGCTATCATTAACTCAATCATCAATCTTTGTTTTTTTTAAGATTTTATTTATTTATTTGCGAGGAAGAGAGAGTGAGAGAAAGAAGGAGTAAGGGGAGGGACAGAGGAGGAAGCAGACTCCTCGCTAAGCAGGGAGCCTGATGTGGGGCTGGATCCCTGGACCCTGGGATCATGGCCTGAGCCAAAGACAGATGTTTCACCAACTGAGCCAGATGCCCTCATCAATCTTTGTTTAACAGGTAATTCACCATATACTTTTGACATTATGAAGACTCATCAACTGCTTCACCTCCCTCAAATGAATTTTTAAATTGTGAACTCAATTGGTCTTTATATATTTTGTGAATTTATTTTGATAAAATCCTGAGTTTTAAATAGGAAATGAATTTTTCTAAGTTGTTTACAGAACTTTGTGTCAATATTAAAGCATTCTTATTAGAGAAATTGGGCAACTTTCTGAGTTTCCATTCATAAATATGACACAGATGAATGACAAAAATTTAACACAGAACAGCTCCTTGGGACACCTGGATGGCTCAGTTGGTTAACCATCTACCTTCAGCTCAGGTCATGATCCCAGGGTCCTGGGATCGAGTCCCTCATTGGGCTCCCTGCTCGGTGGGGAGCCTGTTTCTCCCTCTCCTCCTGCTGCTCCCCTGCTTGTTCTCTCTCTTGCTGTATCTTTCTGTCTCAAATGAATAAATAAAATCTTAAGAAGAAGAAGAAGAAGAAGAAGAAGAAGAAGAAGAAGAAGGAGGAGGAGGAGGAGGAGGAGGAGGAGGAGGAGGAGGAGGAGGAGGAGGAGGAGAAGGAGAAGGAGGAGAAGAAGAAGAAGAAGAAGAAGAAGAAGAAGAAGAAGAAGAAGAAGAGGAAGAAGAAGAAGAAGAAGAAGAAGAAAGAGGAGGAGGAGGAGGGCTTCTCTTCACATCTTCTTCTGCCTTGGCTCTGCTCCTGTATATGGTGGACAGGAAAGAATGTTATGAATGTTACATAGCCTCTCACTCTATCCCCCACAAAGTTAAACTTGACTAGTTAACAGTTACTAAGTAGATCTTAGTACTACTTAGGGATGCAATATAAGGAATGTAATTTGACAATAAATTCCTCGGGAGTTAACTGTGAACAGCAGCTCTGTAGTTTACTTTCATCACTACATAAAAGCTCTAAACTGACTGAATGAAAAGTTTCTTTACAGGTACAAACACACTTGCCTTTTATTCAAATCAACAGGAACTGTTTTTGTTGTTTAATTTTTTGTACTTTGCTTTCTTCTCTTTTTGAGAGAATAAATTGTGAAGTACAAATTAAATTGACTATGTACTTTTAACAATGTTTCTCTTCATAATTCTAGAGGATCATACAATATCCCACTCTATCTATACAGCTACCTATGTTAAAATAAGTTTAGAATTAGATATTTCATTGGTTTTACAAGACCAATTAACAATATTTTGCTAATATTCTGTTAAAAAGCACTGACAATATTTAAATTAATCCCATTAAAAATCTGGCCCTTTGGGCAACTATCCAATACAGTATTGAAGACTTTGAGTCATCCTTCATTTCTGGAATACTATTGTGTTTTCTAGAGCACCTGATTCAAGAAGAAAATGGAATGAACTTCTTATGCAGACAGTGTATACTATTTATGGTCAAACTTTCTAATCAAGGGCTTATTTTCTTTTTGTTTTGTTTCATTTTGTTTTAAAGATTTTACTTATTTCTTTGAGAGACAGAGAACGTGAGAGAGAGCATCAGAGGAGAGAAGCTTAGAGGAAGAAGCAGACTTCCCGTGGAGCTGGGAGCCCGATGTGGGACTCGATCCCGGAACTCGAGGATCATGACCTGAGCTGAAGGCAGTTGCTCAACCAACCGAGCCACCCAGGCGCCCAAAGGCTTATTTTCAAAATCTACAAAGTCTGATGTGAAAAACACACAAAGAGGGGGTGAGTGTGGTTTTACCGTTCTGATGTAGCAGATACTTTGGAATATGAGGTGATCGGTAAAGAATGGACATCTGCAGACATTACCACTATTTCCCATTTCACTTAGAGATAGCTGTCCCCGTTTCTGACACGCTGGTTTGCGGTCACAAGGATTGGTTTTGAAATGACTTCATATTTAGCGTGAAGCATTCAACCCAAAGGGTGGGACCCTGAGCAGACACAGGATGACCAAAACCCAGTGGTCTCCAACAGCACATTGCTGGACCTACGTTTCTATGTGACGCGATCAATACGCACAGTGTTGCTGGTACTTCTGACCAGGAAGCCACTGGGACAGTGGGTCACAGCCCTGAGAGTCACTCCCAAGCCAATCCAATCGGAGAAGTAAACACTGCGTGTGATGGAGAATGGGCTCTAGAAAGTCTGCTTTAATCGATAAACATTCTTACTCAATACCTCTTAGTGCCTCTCTGCTGCTCCTTTGTTTCCCAATGCACTCAAAGCAGAGTTAAGAGTTCATGAGACAGGAAAGCTGTCTCCATATAAATAATACACCAAAACTTTTATGATCCATTTTATGCCACAACTTAAATATTCACTGAAAGAGGGCAATGCTTCATCTTGATGGCAGGATAGTTTGACTTTTTATCTATCTCTTTATTGATTTCCCTCTACAAAATCCAAAAAGAATGAGGTAAAGATGTTCGTATGCATTTGATAACAAGAGAAAAATATTCTTGCCTTTGTGTATTCAATGAGAAATAATGGAAATGTGCATTTGAAGTAGAAAATCCACTTTAGAAAATAATTTCAAATCTTTATAGTTCCCAAATCACTCCATTTTATTACGATAAACAAATTTCCTAAACCAGAAGATTATATTTAACATGAAAAAATATGAAAATAAAATAAAATAGGGCCAACTGAGTTAAAAAAAAAATGACTTTGTCTAGGCTTCAGTGTAGTTGATCCTCAGTGCCTGTCGTTCAGCTTTTTCCAAAGCTCCGCTGGTATCATTCGTGAGCATCTGGTTGTTACGTAACAGGACCCAGGCCTCCAACAATTCATCACTGCCTTAGGATCCTGCCCTGTGGCTTCGCCTGGAACACACGCCAAGCTAGGGTTTTCTGCTTTCTCTTGTTCTCTAACAAAATAAATATTTTCTCTTATATTGATTCATACTTTTGCCTCATTTTCATACGTTTATGCCTTCTTTAATTACACTTTTTATGACTTTTTTACATGAAACTTCAGGATGCTGCACTAACCTTGACAAAAAGAATTTGAGGAAAATGTGCAGGGAACTACTTTGCTTTTCTTACCACGGGAAGCACTAGCTGATTCACTGGGGACAGTATTTTTTTTTTGGGGGGGGGCTGTATTTCTAAGGGACAAGGAGACAAAGCTGGCTTGTGTAGGAGATAGAAAACTGAGGCTTACATTTCTTTACAAAAAACTTTTGTGAAGTAAATAGAATAGCTAAATTTTTAAAAGACTGCTATTTTAGAATATGATGAAGATACAAATATCCCATAAATGGTGTGTGGGTGTAGAACTTGTTTCTCCTAGTGTGTGCAAACCACCTGCGTGGGAATCACCTAGGCAACCTCATAAAAATGCAGGTGCCTGTGTCCATGGACCCTCTCCATTAGTGCATCTTAGGGAAGGACCCTGAGTCTCTGCGTTAAAAGCCAGGCTTGAGAAATATTTATCTAAAACAACAATGACAGGGGTGCCTGGATGGTTCAGTCAGTTAAGTGCCTGCCTTTGGCTCCAGTCATGATCCTGGGTCCTGGGATCAAGTCCCACTGCTGGGCTCCCTGCTCAGTGGGAAGCCTGCTTCTCCCTCTCCCTCTGTCCCTCCCCCTGCTTGGGCTCACTCTCTCTCTCTCTCTCTCAAATAAATAAAAAAAATATTTTTTAAAAAATAAAACAACAATGACACAGGTCTTATTCACTATTCATGGAGAAGTGAAATGGAGCCTGTTCTGAAAGATAGAATATTAGAAATATTCACTTCGATACTCAAAGACTTGACCTCATTTGGAGTGGTTAAACATCCTGTGATAAGCAATTTGGCATGGACAAATAACTTCAGTCGTTTTATATTTTCACCTTAGTTTAATTTGAATAGTGGCTATAGGCACTTAATTAAAAGCTACTTCTACAAAGATATTTATGCCATGGAAAACTGGTGAGTCAAATATTTGGCTAGCCTCAGAATATCAGAGAAAATAGATTCAAAAAACATCAAACTATTTCTTTTTCTTAACTGACTACTTGGCTATTCATCTACTATTTGAAAATGAAATGGTTGTTACCATATAAAACTTAAAAGAATTTGGAAAGTTACAAAGGGATCTGTTTTAAGAGTACTGAAATTAAATAGTAACCGGAATGCAAGAAAAAAATCTGAAGGGATCGTATACCAATTTAAATAAAAAAACATATAGCTAAAAAGTCAGTTTTTATTTTTTTAAAATTCATAGAAGCCCTGAAAAATAATCTTAATCCACATATTTCTGTATCAGATATTCTAACAAAATTTGGAAAGAATTTCTCCCTGGACGTAGTGTTGCACACGTAATGGACTTTGAAATGTGGTGTGGAACACACAGCAAATAGTAACCCCCTACTAAAGAATCAATCATGACAAAATTATTCTATAGACACTTCTTATTGGAGAATCTCTATATTATCACATGTAATATCCTTAAGTACAAAGATAAATGTTATTAGTTGATGTATATTTGACCAGTTTTTTAACGTGCCAGAGCTCTAGGGGCATTTATTGTGAATGATATATCACAGTCATGAATTAATTAGTGTTCTTAATGCCAAGAAAAAAAGAGATGGTGTCAACAAATACAATGTATAAAATGGTAACTATTTGACAAATGGGTCATTCAAAGTTTTTTATTAAATTAAATATATTCATGACAAAAGCCAACACTGCAATATTGACTGAATAATTTAATCTTGTCATCTTCTAAAGTGGGTTGCAAAATAAATTGTTCAAGCTGAGTAAGTTATTGAATACTTTTAGACTCAAGAGAGTTGTGGGTTTAAAACAGACTCCTGCTACCTCATTCCTCAGTGTTGACAGATATTAGAGAATTCATAATAAACCTGCCATTAGATGCACTCATCTTTTCTTTTTTTATTTCACTGACAGAAAAATATCCATTTTGGGCTGAAATACTATCTTTCGAGAGGCCTAATTTATATGAGGACCAAAATAACTCATTCCAAAAGGTCTTCTCAGACTTTATTTATTGGAAAATATTAAGACTTGCATGACATTTCTTAAATCCTGTTAACTAACATAATGATGCGAGTAAATGGCAAACAACTCAAGATAGATTATCAAAAGGGTGAGAACAGTGAGAGCAGTTAGATGATTATAAATATCAAGATAAGAATAGGGTTCAAAATGTAGTTTGTTTAGTTAAGCTAGTGATTCAATCTCATCTATTGGCAATCTAAGGTGGGGGGAGGGTAGTTGGCTAAGCTTTTCTATTCTTGGCTTCAAATAAAGAAAACAAAATCTTAAATCATTTGGGGCAGGAATGAAGAGACATTACCTCAACAATTTCTCATGTTTAGTATACTCCCTTGTATCACCCAGAGCATTACCAACATATGCAAACCAAGGTGATATAGGTGGACAAAATTCAGGGAGCCAAAATGCCAGGTCTTCGAGCTAG
Organism: Nasua narica; assembly: GCA_028533885.1. NCBI lineage: Eukaryota > Metazoa > Chordata > Mammalia > Carnivora > Procyonidae > Nasua > Nasua narica. The sequence goes on along the minus strand of CM052808.1, from coordinate 75,085,693 downwards.
TCATTCTATTCCTTCATGAGAAAGATTTCTCTCCAAGTGGTTAAATAGGAGAGGAAAAAATAAACTGATGAAGGAATCATCACGAGGAACCACCCAGTGATGTGTTCTTTGCAAAAGCAGAAAGCTGTGAGTAACATGTTTATGTTTTCAAGTTTCCTTGAAAAACAATGTTTTAGAGCATATCTATTATCATTCCAGTTTTAGTACATGTGCTGCCCAAGTGAATACAAGAACCTATTTATCATCAATAATCCATGTGCGAGAAAAAGAAACTAAAATGATAAAGACATACAAAAACCTTGGAGAACCCAATCTCCCCTCCCTCTTTCCCTCTCTCACTTCCCTCTCTCCCTCCCTCCATTCCTTCCTTCCTCTTCTCTTTTCCCCAAATATTTGTGGAACACCTATTATGTGCTACAGGATATTCCGGATCCTGGAAATAGATTGTTTATTGAGACTGAACAGCTTCCAATACGTATTCCAATAAAGGCAGAAAGATAATAAGTAAATATACCGGCAAAAGAGATACATTTAAATTGTAATATTGCTTATGATGATATTTTTATAATCCAAAGGATAGTTTTTCTTTAAATGAGCAGCTCAAATGTCTTTTTTTAGTACAAAATGAAAGATTTAGTAAAACTTAATCTTCTGACATAGGAAAATTATATATGATCTTTACTTTCTCACAAAGAATCCCTAAATATAGAGTTACTGTGTTAAATTTCAAAAAGCTGTCTTTAAAAATTAAGGACTTTTTGTTTCATTTTAAAACTTTTCATACAATAAATTTTTCTCTTTATATTGTTGAATTTAACAAAATCATGGAATCCTATGTCTACCACACCTGCAAGCAGAGCTGCTCTGGAAACTACCCTATGTCCCCTTTGTGGTCAGTTCCTTCCTCTATACCCAGTGACTGACATTACTATTCTCTTTTATGTGCTTATAGTTTTATCTTTTTTACAAGGTTACATTCATGGAACTGGACAGTGTGTCACATTTTGGGCCTGACTTCTTTCACTTAGCTGCATGTATATAGGATTCTTCCATAACGTTATGTGAATCAGTAGCTCACTCTTCAATACTGATCAGTGTTTCATCGTATGGATGCACCATTGTTTGTCCATCCATTCTGCCATTGATGGACATCTGGATTAGGTCCAGTTTTTGTGATTATGGACAGAGTTATAATAAACATTTTCATACAGGTGTTGTGGGAAAATATGCTTTTAAGTGCCTTGGGTAAATACAAAAAAATAGGTAGAAATAAGATTGCTAAGTCATTAAGTCTATTTTTAGCTTGGTGAGAAACTGTCAAATGGTTATTTAACATTTCGGTAGCATGTGTCTTTCTCCGAGTAGTATGTAAGAGCTCCAGTTGCTCTGGAATACTGTCAACACTTGGTATTGTCAGATTTTTTTTTTTTACATACTCAGATGTTTACTGATTTCTCATTTAAGTTTAATTTGTATTTAGCTAATGTTTAAGGATGCTCTGTACCATTTCATATACTTCTGTAATTTCTCGGTGCCTTTTCGGTGATGTGTCTATTCAGAATTTGTGCCACATTGGAGAGGGGCTTTTTTCCATCTTACCTAGTATTAGAGTACATATTATATTTATATATTCTTACACATTCTGAATACAATTACTTTATCAGATAATAAATAATTTGCAAAAATTTACCTCATTGTGTTCCTTGTCTTTCCGTCTTGTGAACAGTGTTGTCTCAGCCCTCTCTTTTGTTAACTGGGTAGTTTTTATCCTTCAAATTTATCTCTTCCATTGCCTCTCATTTATATAATTCTAAAACATTTTAGTCATTTTCTATGCTTTATAATGTATGTTGTAACTATTTTGAGTCCACATTTATATAATATCATACAACTTGAAGTGTACAATGTGGACCTTAGAAGGGTATATTTCCAAACCCTCTTCTATTCCTCATGCCATTATTGTCATGTAATTTACAAACACAATACACATAACACATTGTACTGTTTGTTTTTATTTAGACAGTCAGTAATACGTTAAAGCAATTAAAGTAAGAAAAAAATGACTTTTATTTCACCTTCAAGTTTTTTATTTCTACCACTCTTTATGGTTTCTCCCAACATACTTTCTGACTGATAAGATATCCCTTTCTCCTGAAGAATTTTTTCAACATTTTTTATTACAGATTTTATGTATTTTTTTTTTTTAATTTATTGAGAGCAAGGATGTGCACAAGCAGGGGGAGAGGTAAGGGGAGAAGGGAGAGAATCGCTATCAGACTCTGTGCTAAGGGCCAGCCTGAGGTAGGGCTCAATATGAGGACCCTGCAATTATGAAATCAAGAGTCAAATGCTTAACTGACTTAGCCACCTAGGCACCCCTCAACCTTTCTTGTAAAGAAAGTCTTCTAAGAAAGAATTTCCTCTTTTGTGTATTCGTCTGAGAAAGTCACTGTTTCTCCTTCAGTTTGAATGGTACCATCCCTGTGTATAGAGTTCTGCATTAACAGTTTAATTCTGTTTGTTTCCTCCAGCTAATGTGGTTTTTCACCAGCCTCCTTAGATGACAAACTCTGTTCCTCTGCCCCCCGAAGATAAATATTTTGTTCTGTTGGGGAAATCGAGAAATCAGGTTGAGGGGGGAGTTTATTTTCTGGTTGAGATAAAAGTTATTTTCTTCTCCCTCCACAGCATCATGAAAAAAAAAATCAGAATTCTCCTCATCTTTTTTGTGAGGAGCTGGTATAATTTGTGTGGAAGAAATCCTGAGAGAACACAGGACCTCCTCTATCTGTAACCCCAGGAAATCTACTGTCTTATGCTATCCCACATTCAGTCATTCACAATTTAAACAGAATGTTGAACTTAATCTCTTTACTGGCTTATATATTTGGCAGCTGGACGAGCTTCATGGGCATGTGACCTATGCAGTTGGGAGCCTATTGTTCAGAGAAGTCAAGGCATGACTTAATTCTCTCCTGTTGCTCTCTTGAAGTTATTAATACTTTACACACAAAGATCCCTGCTTTTTTGCTTTGCTGTGTTTGGCAATTTATGGTGCTCCATCTGTCTGGCATCAAATGTTTGGGTCCATTTGGTCCAAATAGATGCTGGCGGTGTCTTCCTAGATTTCAGATACTTAGTTGACTTGTATTCCCAAGTCCCTGATGAGTAAAGAAAAAAAAATCGTTAATTTGTTATTTGTCCAGATTTTCTCTTTTTGTCCGGGTGGGAGCGAAACTCTTCCTAGCTTTCTATATTTCTGACATAGAAATGAATGTCCAAGTATTTAATCCCCCTTTAATCCTCTAGTTTGACTCTTAATACATGTTTAAGCTACTTAAGTGATTTTTATTCATATTATTCATCAATTACTTGATAAATATATACTTGAAGAAATAGTTTTAATAAATAAGACATTTTATTTTATCACAGGAATAGAATTCTTGCTCATAAAAAAATAAAGTTGCTTTCAATGAAAATGAAATAATCCTTATCAGTCATTTTGGTCCTTCATTTAAAAACACATCTTATTGATCAAGGTGCTTCTTTTTGACTTTTGAAAGATAGATGTTCCATTAGTCGGCTCAGGCTGCTACAGAAAATGCCATTCATTCAAAAAAAAAAAAAAAAAGGAAAATGCCATTCATTTTTCACAGTTCTGAGGCTGGGAAGTCCAAGATCAAGATATCAAGGTGCCAAAGATTCAGTTCTGGGCCATGGGCTTTCTTCCTGGCTTGTGGATCACCATCAGCTCACTGTGTTCTTGAAGGACTCTTGTTTGCTTGCATATGGAGAGAGAGAGAGAGAGAGAGAGAGAGAGAGAGAAAGTGATAGAGTGCTCTGGTCTTGTCTCCTCTAGTAAGGACACTAATCCCATCATGGGATCCCACCCCTCAGGAGCTCATCTAAATATAACTTCCTCCCCAGAACCCCATCATCTAATGTCAGAGCACTGGGAACTTAGGTCTTGAATATGAATTGAATTCATTGAATATGAATTCTGGAGAAACAGAAACATTTAGTTCATAACAGATGAATTCCTGCATATCTTCATACACATTTAAGTTGACTATTTGAAGAACCTAGTGTACTGACTTTAACTTAAAGAGTAAATTGGCTGCTGTGAATGGCCTCAGGACACAGGAAGAGCAAACTCTAACGAGCAAAATTACATAACATTACACTCCTCAAGAGAATCAAGGACTAAAATACGTAACCAACTAATAAAATTTTACCTATAAATTATTTATATTGACGGACAATAAATGCATATAAATTGCCATCTCTAAATGCAATTGCAAATAGTGTTCTAACCAATGGTTTTATTAGCAACATGATAAATGTTTTAACTGTCTTCAGTTCCATAATTCTCTCTGTGCTACTCTCAGCAATTCAGAAGCTGTGTACAAGTCAGAAGTTGCTTATCTACTCATGCATCATGAGTGAGGGCTAACGGGATTCTGATAACTTTCATCTCTATTGTTTCTCTTAATAAGACCACTTTGGTTGGTTGCAAATTTTAAGGTTCTTACTACAACAAAAACAAACGAACGAAAAACAACATTAGTTAAATCAACAAATTAAATTATATGGGAATGAGTTGAAGAATTACTACATGTGTTCATAACTATTGAGTGTATGTAAGTGCATAAAATCTTGAGTTGATATGGTATCCTTATTTCCAACTGCCCTTATGAACTATTTTCCAGTGAGGCATAAAAATATCATTTTCTTGCTCTCATTAAGAGCATCTGTCCTATGTAAAATGAAATAAAAAAGTAGCTTACCTATGATTTACACATGTGGATTATATTCTGATCCACTCAATAGAATCAAGTTTTAGATCTTACATTAGATATGATGTACACTCAGAAAAATACACAAATCATAATGAATTTTCACAAACTGTTTAGTCCTCGGTCATCAAAACTTGTATCAAGACACAGAGAATAATTAACATTCCAAAAGTTCCCTTCTGTTCTCTGTACATTGAAGTAAACACTGTACTGCTATGCTGCAAAAATTAGTTTTGTTAATTTTGGAACATATATAAACGGAATACTACACTATGTGCTCTACTAAGAAATGTAATAGGATCTTAAAAATTGTAATTTTTCTTGTTTTATGACATTAAAATAAAAAGCATTTTATTCATTCATTCTTGAAATTATCCTGAAATGACCAGATCAAGAAATACCATTGCAAATTTATCTTTGAAAAAATTGGAAGAATTTTATTACAAAAAGTGGAAGTATCCTATATTTCCACAACCAGTGGAATGGAAAATAAATGGAGGTTTGTTTCTTTTTTCTTTAAGAGAGGGACATGGAGGGGGACAGAGGGCAAGGGAGAGAGACTCTCAAGCAGGCTCTACAATGAGTACTAGCCCAAGGTGGGGCTTGATCTCACAACCTTGAGACCTGAGCCAAAATCCAGTCAGATGCTTAACTGACTGAGTCACCCAGGTGCCCCAAATGGTGACTTTTTTTTTTGTAAAAAAAATTCAGTACAGCTTTGAAAATGAAAAAAAAAATTAACTTCTGTTACATGCTTCAACATGAAAAACTCATGCAAATGTAATGTCAAGCAGTAGAAGTTAGACACATGATGAAATTCTACTTATATAATCCCACAAATGCACAAGAATATTCGATATCAGTAGAAGTCTAATCATGGTAATTGTGATGGTAAACCCTGGAAGATATGTGGGAGAACTCTGGAATGTTACTAAGGCTCTATTCCTTGATCCCCCTGGTGTTTTTATGGGTGTGTTTGCTATGAAAAACCCACTGAGATATACATTCAGAATGTATGCAACTTTCTGTCTGCATGCTATAGTGCAATACAAGAGATTCGTTTTAAAAAATAAAAGACACAAGAGTAAAATTTTTAAAATGGACATGATATAGACCAGAAGGGATTGAGATGAGACTACGAAAAGGAACTAATTAAAATAAAAATGAACAAATGGTCAATATTATAATGAATTTATATATTATTGAAGCATAGAACCAAACATATATAATTAAAAAAAAAACACATGAAACTGTCCAGATGCATGCAACTTTATTTAAACTTTATTTAAAACCACTAAGCGAAGTTCTATCACATCCCGCAAAAACTAGCCACAGATAAGTGCTCATTCAGACTCTAGTTCAGTTTCTAAATATTAAATGTAAAGGAAATAATAAACTTTAGAAAGAGATGAAAATCCCAAGTGTTACATAAATAAGCACCATACTGTCTGGTTTGCCTGGGCTGATACCAGGCACACACTGCTGTCCCTGTGTCTTTATTGGTACCAACCCCCTTCATTCTCAGGAGTGATGCAATTTGCATGATGAATTCTATAGTCACCCTTAAGCATGATGGGTCACACTTTAAACTACTTGCTGATATTTCCCAAGCGACTTTTACTTCTATAAGGGATTAAGGATGTGCACGCATTGGTGCTTTATGTTTAAGCAATTTCAGAAAAATATAGTGCACTCATGAATTCACATAGGGAAACAATGGTTTGACTTCAGGTAACCCACTTTTAATCTTGTCTGTACTCTTCCATGTGGCCATAACTCTGTGTTAGCTCATGAAATAATCTCATCTCTTTTGTCCCTCCAAAAGCCAGGAACCCTGATCGTGTCTGCCTGGAAGACGTCCCCTCCCTGTGCTGGGTCTCTCCACGGAAAGTACGTGCATCACCCAAGGAGAACGCAGAACTGAATGCCCAGGACTTGCCCTTGCTACCTAAATTTTATGTTTGGTGACCTTTACAGCAGAGGTTGGAAATGTGAGTCTGAAGAAATAAAGTGAATTTTTCAGAGTTGTTTTGGAGTTAAGATCCCCTGTCTTTGGAACTTCTATCAGAGATAGAAGATAGAGAACAGAGATAGGAAAAGGATTGAAGGTATTGATATAAGAAAAAGACAACTGTATCAGCAGCGAGACAGAATGATAAATAAAAGAGCTGTAGTCAAAAGTAAAATGTTAGAATTGAAGCCCTTGGGAGTTTAGTTAATAAAATACTTAACCCTTAGTCACAGACCGCCCAGCTTCTATCTCCAGCTTTATTGCTTATGGACAGTGTGATCTTGCAAAACTGTGGATTCTCTCTGCTCCTCCAAGTTCTCATTTGTAAAACAAGGTGGAGATAACAGAGGGAACCCTCACAGGATTTTTGTGAGTGAATGTATGTTATGCACTTAGAACATATGGGCCAAATAAACAGTCTTGCAGTGGCACTGTGATTGATAAGAAAAATGAGACTGAAGATTCTATGTTTTTGTCAGTGACTGATTAAGAAACATTCTAATTTTATCCTTCATTTGATATGGCATCGATCCCAATCAATGACTGTCTTTATTGACTTACACCTAGCCTTTATCTTTTTATCAACTCCTACTCGCTTTGCTGAATGTATACTGCTGACATGATATCCTCTAACATTTACTCCAAGATAATTTATGTCTACATTTCATAGCCTTCAAGACAAGGGAAGTTGGTGGATAACATGTGGAGAGATGATGACGTGCTCTTATACTTTAAGATTATAATGGGTGACACCAGGCCATATTAGAAAGGAAGAGGGGATTGCCAGGCTGGTTCAGTCAATGTAATGTATGACTTTTGATCTCGGGTTGTTAGTTCAAGCCCCATGTTGGGTATAGAGATTACTTTGAGACTAAATCATGCCCCTGTTTTGGCCAGTTTATGTTTTGATTAAGTGGAACATCACTTTTTAGTATAAATTTGTTTCAGTAAAAAGAGTTGGGTCTGGCTAGTAATAAGCATTTTGAATCAAGAATGAATTTATACAAACTTCTTCCATTAACGGACATCATAACCCAGTATGTGCATTTTTCCAAGTGGCATAGTGGTGGCTGAAATCATGTGTTAATGATTCCTTTGCTTTTGCCTCCAAATTTGTCTTCCACTCAGGCAGAGAAAAACCCCAAACCAATATTTTATTAAAAACTTTTAAAAAGGAATGCTTTTAGAGAGAATCTAGGGGGCTTTTTAACTTGGGATGCCTTTTTGGATACGAGTGATAAAGAAGTCAAGAGGAAGAAATTGGGAAGTCAGTGAAGAGGAAAAGGAAATGACGGTGAGAATAGACAGGGCGTGGGTCTCTGTAAACACTGGAAACCATGTGGGTGGTGCCTGGTCAACTTCTCACATGTGGACAGTACCAGTTGATGACAACACAGTGTGTACTAGCTCAGCAATCTGCAGGTAAGAAACAGTTTGATCAAGTCATCGCACAATATGACAATACCAATCAAAGCTAAGTATAACATTGGGACTGTATTAATTAAGGTAGAGAATTAGTTTTCACAACAAAATAAGCTCAAAATTCCCTGGCTCAAACAAAACAGAATTTCCCCCACCCATGCTTGAATCCCTTTTTTGGGTTCAGGGATCAGCTCCAGCTGTCCACATTCCAAACAACAGAAAGTAGAAAAGATTGAGTCCAAGGCAACATTTCTGCTCATACCCCAATGGACAAAGTGAGCGATATGGCCACATCCAGCCTCAAAGGAGGCCAGAAACTGTAGCTTCTAACTGGACATCTGGTACCCCCATAAAATCTGGGACAGTTCAGGGAGAATGAATACTGGGGCATCAATTGACAGGAAGTGTCATGCTATCCACCAGTGTGTGGGGTCAATAAAATCTCAACTTCATAGGATTGCTTGCTTGTTAAACAAGAGGGAATATATTTAAAACTCAATAGAGTGGAAAGTCTTGATCCAGCAACATTTACTATTATTTAAAATAAAATTATTAGTGATTATATAAAATATTAATACTTATCAGTTAAATAATTATTGTATTATATGATTTAATGGAGGTCTATGTGATCCTTGATTCTATTTAAAATATTTAATAGTAATTATTTTAATAATCATAGTATTACATCGGTCATGAAATAAAATTTTTAAACTACTTTGTTAATAAATGAGTATTCTGGTTAATAAAATAATGTAATTTATTTTCAATTATGCTGAGTCCACTTAGGGACTCTGATGATGCAGGCCAATGATATATTTGGGAAGGTTCCTTATCAGTCACACTGGAACAGTATCTACCCCTGCCCCCCCAATCACCCCAGGAGCCGCTGCTAAGTGCTATATGCAGGCTGACTGTTGTTTAGCTCTCCGTCTTACAATGGGTCCCAGAAGCTTTATAAGTCTGCTTTAAATCAGGTCCTAAATCTTCATTTTCTTCTATTGCTTGACAAATATAGAAAATATGCTTTAAATAAATAGTTTTATAAGTGATCAGCAATGTCTTATTTTTATGGAAAAATACTACTCTCTAGCTTATAGGTACAGAATATAAAGATTCAACATTTATGAAACGCTGATAGAAGATGAGAAAGTGTTGTTAAATGTGTCGGTATAAAATTGGCAACTAAAATTCTCACGTCTTCCTGTGATCTCAAGGCAGATACGTATCTGCTGGTCACCCCTCTTTAGAAGGCAGCCCTCTGCTTGCATACCACACAGAGGTTGATTGGTCAAAGGAATCTGGAAAGGATCTCCCCATCTGGGCTGGGGCTAGTGTTGGAGACGCCCCTCCACGGGGCCTTGCTCTTCTCCACGTCTTGCTGGACATGTCAAGAATGCAAGGACATGACCTCTCCGTGTTTAGGCCATTTTTCAGTGAGCAAACTTTGAGGGTTGACGTGATTGCTCCCCACTGATGACGGGCAGGTTTGATTAGATTCTAGGCTGCTGATAAGGCTCCCGTGTTATTCTCCTGAAATGGAACCCATGGCCGCACTTCATCCTGGCGCACCTGTATGGCCCCCGTGGTAACTGGAATACAGGGAAGTGACGTGGCCATCCCGATACTTCGGCAGCTTTTTCTTCTGCTGTGTATAATCAGGTCTTCCATCTCTGAACTACAAGTCACATGTCTTCTCCCAGCATCCAGAAAATGATAACATTCTTATCTATTAGCATGCAGATGGGAAAAGTCTTGGACCCTTCATGGTTCTGGACAACCAGAAATGGATGTAAAACAGTATCTATCTATCACCTTGGCGAATTTTGCAGGAATGATCAGTTAGTGAGATGGTGACTAAGGGGGGATCCGCCAATGCTTAAGGCTGGAAAACCAAGCATAATGGAAGCTCTTAGGCCAGGCGGGAGACTGAAAAATCAATACTTTTAGGTGTATACGAAGTGATTGCTTCAGAATTTAAAGAATCATAATTTCCTTCATTTCCTGCTATGAAAACTATTTTGGTAAATATAAATAAATAGGAAAAGGTTCAAAACTGTGAACACGATATACAATCCTGTGATGAGAACTCGAATTATATTCTAGTTAATCTATCCCAACAACCCCATCACTGGTGACATATCTATCATCTTCCTTGTCACATACTGAGACACTGAAAGGTAAGATAGACTAGTATTTTTTTTTCTGCTACGACCTGATCAGTGGGTTTTTTTTCATCTGTATTTAACCCCTCTGGCCATAGTTTAATTCTTCAATATACAAAAATGAATTGTCTGCGTTAAATTTAATTGACTTAATTTAGCTGGTACAAAATTCTCTTGGTAATTGCTCGGTACAGAAGTGCAATTCTGGGTATCAGAATACCTCTCCATTTGTTCTCTGTTAAATGGACTGTTAGGTGGCTTTCACAGTCTCTACCTGAAGAGGGGAATTTTGAGGTAATTTATGTGCTTTGGAGAGTAGTTAGTGTTCCATGGGCTGCAAGTTTGAATCTTGATTAAAGCCGGCTGGGGACTAATGTCACTAATGACCAGTTAATTTGAGACATCAAACAGTCCTTAAAAGAGATTTGGAGGATGTGATATCATTAGGCTGAAATGTAATCCCCTAACTTTATCCTTATTAAATTGGTCTAGTCTTTTCTCCCATCCTTTGGTATGTGTGGTTTTAATTAACACCCAGCCTGTATTTCAGGACACTGAGCAAGACTGGAAAATGCAATATAACCGGGCTGACTGTGACGAGTCGGAGGTACTGAAAATCGGGCTTATATATTTTTGTCAATTACATTGGATTTACTTTAAAACTAGAATGATGGGCTAAAATTGTAGTTTGTGATGTCACAGGGTAGATGATGATGGCCTAATTGGCATTTTCTAACCCAAATCTCATTGACAAATGCACAAAATTTCCATGCAGAGCAATCACATCACACACATCATAGTAAGTCTCTTCTCTGCTCTTTCAGTAATTATCACTTTGCACGTGTAATAAAGTTTCTTCTCTGGGGGGGGGGGGTTATGGATGAGAGTGACTTCATAACCCTACAAACACAAATGTTATGACTGTCACATTAAAGTCAGTGGCTCAGAGCCGTGAAAGTTCGGAAAGTCCTGAATGTGTGCATCCCAGAGCTTCTGAAAACAAAAGCCATGCGTGTTTATTTGAGCATCGACTCAATACACGCAGACAATGATAGGATGTGAAGAGAAGAAAAAAGGCATTATTAATGTAAAGTCTCAATAAATTTGATTCAGGTATTTCCTTCTGGTATATTTATGTGACTTGAAGTTTGAAGAGAAAAAAAAAAAAAGAGAGAGAAAGTATGTTCATGATTTCAACATAATATTCCGGAGGGTCTAGACATTTCCTATATAAATGACATAGTTTAAAAAAAACATGAACTACATGCTTGCTTTAAGTATCTGTAAATACCACAGAATCCTGTTTTTTGAGGGATAATTAATGTGTGTTACTGATTACATTAAGTATATTCTTTCAAAAGCTCTGTCAAAAATATAATAATAGCATATAATTAAAGAAGCCTAAAGGAAGACATGAAATATAGATTTGTTTATGTTATTTTTTAAATTTTTATTTCAAAAGAAGTCCCCCAAACAGTATCCTAACTCGTTGAGAGTTTTGTGAGCTTCAAGAAATGTTAATACTCTTGTATAAACTTTCTTGGAAGTTTGCTCTAAGAGGATGCTGCTCTCCTCTTCTCCAAACTCCACTGAGGTCTGAGTAGGGCAAGGGTTATATTAAATAGGGGAAATGAATTAACATGTACCCTTAAATATGCTTAACAAATATTTGCTCTACCTGGCAGATGCTTTTGTCCCTTCCCCTGAATTAAACTCTCTGTAGCCTTTGTTCCTTTTGGCTTTTAGACTCTTTGTGGATGGGACAGTTGGAGGTATATCAGGTTTTATATGGAATAGGGAGTGAAAACGTTTTCTTGTAGGAATAACACTATGATCATTCATAAGTAATGTAATAAAGAATACATTTTTGATGCTCAAAAATGATAGCACTGTTTCAGGTCCTTCAAATGCAGACACAAAGATGTGATAAGATGTGTAAGAGATATCTTGGTGGTGAACATGTGGGAGGGAAAAAGCGGAGCGGGTGGAAGATACTGAGCCCTCTTCAGAGGACAGTGGTGTTCTGAATCCCCAGATGGCAGGGTGATCGGAAGGAGATTTGGTCCTGTAGAACTGCAGGGGCTCAGCACCAAGAGTCTACCAATCCGATGCAGTGTGTCCAAGCCAAACATGCCCGTCAGAGGAGTCCCTAGTACCGCAGGAGGGAGCTGGCTTTAGAATCTCCACTGCCCTGAGTCACTGGTGGAGTGTAGCCTGTAGGAAGCAGAGCTATGGTGTTAACGTGGTGGTGGGCTCAGAGCAAAGTACCTGGGGCATCTCTCAGTGATGCTTCATAAGCAGGAGATCTGAGCAGCTGATTCTCAGTTTCCACTTTCCTCCTGCACCACATATAACTGCTTCTGCACACAGGATCAGGAAGCAGCTCCTGCCTGGTGGGGAACTGAGAACAGCAAGGGTAGAAGGGAAGCATCACAGTCATCACTTTGAAGTTGACCTTGGGGCCACACCTGGTACTCATTCTCTCCCTCCTTCCCTATTTATTCATGATTTCCCCTTGACCTCAGCTATTAAAGGAACTTCTTGTCTGAACTTTGAACAATTCATCTCTACCTGGGTTACCATTTTCACAGTTACAATAAGAAAAGGGAATCCGGGAGGACTCAGGTGGACCATCTCCATTCTAGATGGACTCCTCCTCATGTGTATGGTATAAAATCAGCCCCACTTGCTTCTGACCAGGGTCAAGAACTACTGCCAATCTGGTGACTTCTTACTAGAGTCACGGTTCCTGTGCATGAGAAGCCCAAGGTTCCCTGGCAGCAACTCTAGCTTGTACTTCAATGAGGTCATTAGGATGTGTCTCCTCGGGGTATGGGAACTTCAATTCTACAAAACCCAGCAAAGCTGAGATGGGAAGCACAAAATCCCTCAGTGAGACAGTGGAAGCAATGGTGACTAGAGCCACTCGTGTGTCCACATCTTGGTTCTCCAACCCATGTTTCCCTCTACTGAGCACACAACACCATATAGAAATCTCTGATAGTTACAGATATGACCCTCTGAGGACAGAACCACACCTAATCAAAGTATCACCTCTGGACAGGCCATTTAAGTATGCCTTTAGAAGTCCACCCAGCATTTTTCTGGAGGGTACAGTCTTCTAGAGCCTGGGTTTTGTCTGTTTTTTGCAGAGATTAGATCAGAGAATTAAAATTCCTACTCCTAGGATGCAGTAATTGGTTTTCATTTACTATCTTGATGTGTGTGCCATGTTAGGACTTTCTCACACTGATGGGTCTCACCCACAGAAGAAATCAAAATGAGGTTATGCAACTGGTAATTATATCAGTACCAACTATACAGCTGGGTACCAGACAAATAACCACCGAATAGCTCTGTGACCATGTGAGACTATAGTGAACCACATTCCAGTCAGGACCTCTCCTTGTTCCCTTAGTCCTCCCATTAATAAGGTGACCATATTGACACTTTGGGTCTCTGTGAGTCAATGTCAGTGCTTCATTATCAGGGCCACATTTCTTCATTTTATCCTCAGGTAAATGAAAGACAATTAAAAAACAGTTGTAATGGATTTAAATGTATTCATTCTAGCCATATAAAATTCATGTCACAGAAAAAATGTCACCTTCTCTTATGTCAAGACTGCTTATAATCCATGTTCCAATTGAATAAGATCAACCGTATTTAAAAAATTCTTTGACTGTTTTAAGCACTGGCATGCTCAGATTTGGTCATGCCAGTAACCATGACAACCACAGACCTCAAAGGCTACCTCTGTGGCAAGTCCAGCTGTTAGAAGTTGGCAGCACTCCACTGTCAGCCTCTCCAGCTCATACCTGCTGTGGGGAGGAAGAGGCATCAAACGTGGCCTCCAGTGGCGAGAAGACTGGAGACACTGGCTGTATTCTTACAGATACGCAGACCCAGTAACTTCCTTTCAGACACAAGGCCAGCCTTGAACAGACTACTTTTATTGTATGGCAAATGGGAAGACCCAAACCTAAGTTATAGATAAGGAAAGCATAATGGAAATAGGAAATATCTAAGAATGAAGACAAAATTAATGAAACTATTCGAGACATTTTTCCAAGCTCAGGAACATGCATTTCGTAATTTTCTGAATGTCTCTACAAAGTATGGTGATACATTCTTCTATAATTAAATTTTAAGTCTGTTTGAATGAGTTGAAATTTACAAGCAGTAAGATTCACCCATGTTGAGTGTGAAGCTTGATGAATAGTGAAGAATACGAAGGATGATTGCCATGACAGCTGAGATATAGACATTCCTGCAGCTCTGAAAATTCACCTCATGCTCCTGACAATAGATCCCACCTTCCCAACCAGCCACTGACAACTGCTAATTCTGCTTCTGTCACTGTAGTTTTGCTTTCTAGAATGTCTTATAAATGGTATGGCTTTTTTTCACATACCAAAATACTTATGAGATTAATCCATGTTGTTTCATGTGACAGTTCTTTCCATTGTACTACTGGTACATATTCCTTTAATCCAGTATGCCCCAGTTTGTTTATCCCTTCATAAATTGGTGAATATTTAGGTTGTTTCTAGTTTGGGCTACTGTGAATAAAGCTAATATAAACATTCATTTACAGATCTCTGTATGGACATTTATTTTGGGTAAATATTTAAGAATATCCAATGTGACTGTTGCATGTCTATCAGCAATGTATGTTCCTGCTGCTCTGTCTACTTTTAAGCATTTGCTATTGTCAATTTTTGCTTGTTTGTTTGATATTAGCTATCAAATTATTAGTGATTTCTTATGATGATTTTAATATGAACTTTCCTAATGAGTACTGATGGAAAGTGTCTTTCTATGTGGTCTAGCTTGTTTGCTATCCAAATAATATATTTGATAATGCATCTGTTCAAATATTTTAATGAGATTTTTAGTTCATTATATTATTATTGATAAAAATATTTTATTTATTTTCTTAAAGATTTATTTACTTATTTGAGCAAGAGAGAGAGGGAGAGAGAGAAAGAGATGGGGCACAAATGGGGGGAGAGGGAGAGGGAGAGAATCTTCAAGCAGAATCCCTGCTGAGCAGGGAGACTGACACGGGGCTTGACCTCACGACCCATGAGATCATGATCTGGGCCAAAACCAAGAGTAAGACACTTAAACAACTGAGATTACCAGGCACTCCTATACAAATCTTTTATAAGATACATATTTACAAATATTTGTTCCCAGTGTATACTTTATGCTTTTATTTTCTTTTTGGTGTCTTCTGATGAAGTGAAATGACCCAATTTTTAAGGGTTCTGCTTTTTATACATGTTACATACAATCTCTGCATATCTAAGCTTACAAAGAATTTATCCTATGTTTTCTTACAGAATGTCTATCACATTAGGTTTTGATTTTGGTCTATGATCCATTCCAAGTTGATTTTTTTTTTTTATAATGTGAGGTATGGATGGAGCTTTACTTACTTGCATAGGAAAGTTTATTTTGTTGAAAATATTATTATCAACATTGAAATACCTTTCTTGAGAACCAATTAATCCCATTTATGTGGGTTTCTTTCTGTGCTCACTTTATTTTTATTCATCTATATGACTCTTCTTGCCCAAACACCACACTAAACGACTACAGTGATCACTGTGACTTCATTTCAGTCTTGAAACTAACCAGCTCAAGGCCTCCATAGTTGCTTTTTTTCCGAAATTTTTTGTTATGTAAGTCTTTTGTATTTCCACAAAAATTATAAAACCTTCCTAAAAACCTCTAAACATTTTTTACTTGGATCACATTGACTCTATAGATAGTTTCAGGATAATTGATGTCTTTAGAATATTAAGTCTTAAATTTTTTTTTAAAGATTTTTTTTAATTTATTTATTAGAGAGAGAGAGACTGAGAATGAGAGGAGAGAAGGTCAGAGGGAGAAACAGACTTCCCGCAGAGCCGGGAGTCCGATATGGGACTCGATCCCGAGACTCCGAGATCATGACCCGAGCCGAAGGCAGTCGCTCAACCAACTGAGCCACCCAGGCGCCCCTTAAATTTTTTTTTAAGTCTTAAATTCTTGAACATAGTATGTTTCTCCATTAATTTAGGTCTTTTTGAATGTTTTTTATTATTTAAAAAAATTTTAAAGCACACATATTTGATATATTTTGTAGAGTTATCCCTTAGTATTTCATGGTTTTGATTTGATTTTCAATGGTACTATGTATATTTCAATTGTCAATTGTTCGTTACTAACACAGAGTAACACAAATGTTTTATTTCGATATTTTATCTTGAAATGTCGCTAAACTCATGATCAACTACATTAGCTTTATTACAGATTATTGTCTCTTTTCTACCTACACCAACATGTCTTTTCCAAATGAAGACAGTCTTTATTTATTTTTTCTTCTTCAATATGTATGCCTTTTGTTTACTTATTTTTTTAATTCCTCTACTCTGTTCATGTGGCTCTTTACTCCTGTGTCATGTTGATAGAAGTAAGGAGAACTGATAACCTTGATTTGTTGTTCACTTCAGGAGGAAACTATTCAAACTTTCACCATTAAAGATAGTATTCGCTGCAGGTCCTTTTTTGTGGATATGTTTTATCAAGCTGAAGACCTATCTCTCTAGTTTGCTGACATGTGATTTTTACATTATAAATGAAATTGTTGGGGCATCTGGGTAGCTCAGTGGGTTAAAGCCTCTGCCTTCAGCTCAGGTCATGATCACAGGGTCCTGGGATCAAGCCCCGCATCGGGCTTTCTGCTCAACAAGGAGCCTGCTTCCCCCTCTCTCTCTGCCTGCCTCTCTGCCTACTTGTGATCTCTCTCTCTCTCTCTCTGTCAAATAAATAAATAAAATCTTTTAAAAAATAAAATAAATGAAATTGTAATCCTTATGTCAAATAATTTTTATCTGGATTCTGTGTAAGTTCTTACAGATTGCTTTGCCTGCTTTGTCTTATTCCTCTATATTCTCTGTGTCTAATTTAAGCTTTTTCTCTCATCTTAAATTTTTCTGTATTTTACATTACTAATGAAATAAGGTCATTTTTGAACTTGCTTCATTTCTTTAGATTTGTAACCTCCCTCTTACTGTTATCATGTATCCTTAATATATACTTTTTTATCTCTCAATTTATTGAGTCCATGTTGTTCTAGAGCTTAAACATCTTACGGAAAGTTTCCTCTTTCATTTGTTTCAGGGTGGTGAATTAAGAGGCATAATTATCTCTGTAATTCTGCTGGTAAAATTACAACTATCTATTCAGTGATGCATTAAAAACTGTACATGAAAGATGATAAGTAGGTATTTATAAATATTTGGATATTTGCAGCAAGAGAGACTAAATACATGTCAGACAAGATGGGAAATGAAAATATCATATTAGCAATGCTTTTTTACAGTAATCTCTATCTCCCATTTTTATGGAGTTTCTTTTCATTTTTTATGTAAGTTGTATTTTGCTTTTCTATATATTTTTCTATCCTGTTTTTATAGATTCTCATGTACATGAAATTAAAAAAAATATTCCTTTTTGTTCTTACTTTAGCAAAGAATCTTATTTCTCTCTTTATTTCTACAAATTCCCTATTCACAAAACTATATTCATATAAAAAAACTCTCCCAATGAATAAAAGGTATTCTTAAAACAATTGATATTCTACTCTTTTATAAAGAGAAAAATGTAATACATCTGACCAGTCCTAACCAGTCTTTAAACACCACTAACTTTACACCACAGTCAAGTTTACCAGATTTAATTTGTATAAAATACAAGGAAAACAATTTGGAAAACGATGGGGGCCACTTAGTTTTATTTTCTAAATTAATTTTCTCCTAACCAGAGCAAAGAGAAAAATGAAATGTACAATAAAAATAAAACTGATTTTTAAAAAATATCTTCATAAAACCTTGAAATTGTTCTCTGGAGTCCTTTTTAGGACTGTAAAGTATGGTTTTAAGGCAGGAACTTTCTTTTCATCAAAATTTTAATTTAAAAAGTTCAGGCAACCACCAATAGACAAATAAACAAGTAAGCCCACAGGGAAAGTCTGCATAATTACAAGTGCTCAGAGTCTTAGGTATTTCTACACACTGGCACTCAGTTCCCTGGGGCATTTTTCACACCTGCTTACCCAAATAAATGTCTATCATATGTGATTTTCCTAGTGCTTCTTTCACACTCAATCACCAGCCTTGTTGTTTAGAAACACCTTTGTTGTGAGTTGGTGTTCCTTTTAAACCCAAAATTACATCAGCACAGGCAAGAGTGATTGCAAGATATTAAATAATTTTATAAACCCTTTCCTGCAATTCTCATTGCTTAAATAGCAGTTGTTTTGGTTTTAAATGTAATGGACTTGAAAAACTTTTATTTCCTCTACCCTCTCCCTCTGTTCTTTGTTTCCTTTTTCCCTTCTATAGTTGCAAATTCCACCTCCTGTCTATTACACAAATGTAGGTCAAGATTATGGTTATGCAAACAAAGAAGCATTAAAATAAAACTGTTGTCATCTCCCAGTGCTTCATTCTGAAGAAATACAGCAACCTTTACAGTTTTGGTTACAAGTCACTTACACCCTCCGATATTAGTCAATTTCTCGGTTCTTCCAACTGATCCAGTTGGAGTTCTGGTATTTAGTATAAAGTTTCGGCAATCTCAAACCAAGAAAAACCTGTCAGTAGTTAAAGCAAATATGTTCATCATTATGTTCATAATAGCATTTTAATTGTATGATAAATAAGTATTTTCATTTCTACTTTAGCACCACAACTGAGATATGTAGGAAACAAATGTTTGTTCCTTTATCGGTTACACACCCACCGATAATCAATTATTATGGTGTTACATACAAGGGAAGAAGAGGGTAAAATGAGATCCAACTTATAAATATATCAAGATAGTCTCTGATAGACATAACAAACAGTGCCTGGTCTATTAACAACATGTCAGGAATTTTACCTAGTGTACCTTTTAAAATTCTATTTTGAAACTTTTGTTTACTACCAAATAAAGCTGTATGTTGAAAGCCGATTCCCTAGAAATAAAGAAATGTTCAGACTGACTTTCTCATCCTAAATAAAACAGTCATGGTGAGGAATAGCAAAAATCTATGTCATTCATTTTCCAGTTGGAGTGGAGGTTTATGAAAAGGATAAACAGAAGTAATAAGATGTATTAACAAGAAACTAAGGCATGAAAGTAATTACAACTCTAGTCTTAATAGTTTTCTCGATTAGACCTTGGACTTTGGAAGGCCAGGCTCTAATTGCTTATGTCTTTGAATCTATTTAGTAAACCTGATGCTTAGTTCTCTGATTTTTATTACACTAGGCAATCTGATCCTATATACGCAATCAGAAACATGTTTATCTTGGGGCGCCTGGGTGGCTCAGTGGGTTAAAGCCTCTGCCTTCGGCTCAGGTCATGATCTCAGGGTCCTGGGATTGAGTTCTGCATGGGACTCTCTGCTCAGCAGGGAGCCTGCTTCCCCCTCTCTCTCTGCCTACCTCTCTGCTTACTTGTGATCTCTCTCTCTGTCAAAGAAATAAAAAAAATCTTAAAAAAAAAAAGAAACAAAAAAGAAACATGTTTATCTTCTTGGTTTTCCTAAGCAGAATATTGATATCAATTCATAGATGATCTTGCTATACCTTGTTCCATATATTCAAATTAATACATTAAAATTTTTGCTAACTTTATTAAACATCTTAAAGATTTCAGCTTAATGAGTATATGCCAGAACACTGCTCATCATTATTTTAGAAATACATGTCTCTATCCCTGGCATGAAGTGTTTCTTCTTTCAAACCAAATGATGTGTAGTGAAAATAGGAAGTGTGGTTAATGATGTTGAGCATCTTTCATATGTTTACTTGCCATCTGTACATCCTCTTTAGTGAAATGTCTCATGTTTCTTACTCATTTTCTAATTTGGTTGTTTTTTTACTATTGAATTTTGAGATTTCTTAGTATTTTTTAGTTACTAGCCCTTTGTTGGCTATGTGAATTTGAATATTTTCTCAATTCCTGTAGCTTGTGTTTTCATCTCCTTAAAAAGGTCTTTGCTGAACAATTAAAAAATTTTAATAATATCCAATATAGCAACTACTTTATGAATTGTGCTTTAGGTGTCCAATCTAATAACTCTTCATCTGGCCTTGGATTCTAAGATTTTCTCCTTTTTTTTTCTAAAAGTTTTACAGCTTATTACTTTATATTTAAATCCATGACCCATTTGTGTTAATTTTTGTATGATGTGTACAACTTAGGTAGAAATTTATTATTTTGGTTATGGATACCTAATTGCTCTAGTACCATTTGTTGAAAAAGCTACATTTCCTTTTGCAACTTTGTCCAAAATCAATTGGGCATATTTGTGTGGTTCTATTTCTGAGTTCTCTGTTCTGCCACATTGATCTATGTGTTTATCCCCTGTGGAAACTCTTTTGACTACTCTGACTGTATAATAAGACTTGAATCAGATAGACTGATTCCTCCCACTTAGTTCTTTTTTTTCCAAAATTGTTTTAGCTGTACTATAAACTTTGCCACTACATAGACATTCTAGAAGAATGTCTTGGATAGCTCTATAAAAATCATGCTGAGATGACTAGGTTTTTTAACAAACTTTTTAAAAATGTTCTTAGGTTTATAGAAAAATTGCAAAGATAATATAGAATCCCTGTTATTTCCACATCCAATTTCCCTCATTAATACCTTAGAGTAGTTTGGTACATTTGCCACAATCAATGAACAAATATTGATATATTATTATCTCCTAAGGCCCGTGTTCTAATCAGATTTCCTTGGTTTTTACCCTTTGTCCTTTTTCTGTTCCAGAATCTCATCTAGGATACTACATTACATGTAGTTGTCATGTCTCCTCAGGCACCTCTTGCTTTGAAAATTTTACATTTTCCTTGTTTTTGACGAACTTGACAGTTTTGAGAACTAGTGAAGTATTCTGTGGGATGCCCCAACTGAGATTTGCCTGATGATTTTTCTCATGATCAGACAGTGGATATGGATTTTGGGGAGAAAGACCACAGAGGCTAAGTGTGCATTCGTTACTACAAATTAGAAGTACATAGCATCCACGTGGATTATCCCAGCTGCTGTTACCTTCCCTCACCCGGCTGACCTAGTGTTTGTCAGTGTTCTTTGCTGTGAAGTTGGTCTGCATCTCTCGTTTCCATATTGTGCTTTTATCAAGGAAATCAGTTATGTGCTGCTCATAGTTAAGAAGTGAGATATTTTGAGTCATGCTCAAAGATACTCCCTAAGGAGTATCTACGTAAGTTACATGAAATCCCTCTGCACAGATTTCATTCATTTATTTCATCAATTATTTATGTCAGTTGAACTCATGGATCTTTATGTCATACTTTAGGTTATAAGGCAAAACAACTTTATTTATCTTGTTTCTCAATTTGTTCCAGCTTTGGTCATTGGGAGCTCTTTCATTTGGGTCCTGTATCCTTTGCTATATCTTCCTCACTGCTTTTCATTTGTTTGATTTGATTTTTTTTTGTTTGTTTGAATACTTTCTTACATTTTTGCCACTTACAAAATGGTCCAAGTTCATCTTGCATATTTGCAGCTCTCTTCCTATAATTGGTCATTTCTCCAAGGATTCTGGAGCCTGGTTCCTTTTATTAAACAATGGTATTAAAAATGGATTAGTATTTTTAGTTAGAAAAACACCACTAATTATTTCCTTTCAAAATATAATACAATAATTATTGTTCAGTGGGCCTAAGAGGTTGGGAAGGAGACAAGAAGGATAGTATAAGAGAAGAACTATGTCAGGAAAATATATTATATTTATGGAAATTAAGTACTCTGCTTTTTTTTTAATCTTAGATTTAAAACTATTGATTTTAGGTACTTCCAAGGAAATGATTTACATTTTATATATTTCATAAAAAATGTGAGTCTTTCCATCTCACCTGGATACATTTGATTTTGCATTTTATACGGTGCAAGAAAACTATGATAACTACCCTGCTGTGACTATGAGTACAGTTGATCTTCATTATTGACTATCTTTTATTCAGTTCAGAACTCCACGTAAAAAACAATATAACAACGAATTCAAAATCTGTACTAATATGAAAGTATAAATATGGTGAATGGCCTTTTGAAGGATGAATTATTGCTTAATGTCACTTCACATCATCTTTGTTCTCCAAAAAAGTTTTTCTCATAATAGTGATCCATTTTTACTTAAAAGCCCCCATTTCATGTGATTTAATTTAATTGAATCATGGAAGTGAGGTTTGGGTTCTAGAAAGTACTTTTCTAGACTTCCTTTATTAACAGAATTTAGTCTGAATTTCCCAGAATTCAAAATTAGTACAATATTCATATACAATTTCATAGCTTGTCGATTTCCCTTTAATCATAACTTATCACTTATTAAAGGACTAGCTCTAACATAGTAAAATGTATTTGATAGGAAAACAAAATAAAAATGATATTCATTACCAAACATTGACTATATAGTGTCAAAGTGATAGATTTTATCAAGAACATATTTATGTATGATTATGTCTCAATGAATTTTATCTTAAGGAGGAAATATGTTGAAGTTACAGTCAAACAAGGGGTAAACCAAAATATGATTAATTTACATCTTTATGTACAGGAACATTCTTCAGGTCTGGTATCAGTTTGGTTTAACATTTGTTGAGCAACTATTACGCTGCAGAAATTATACAAGACCATGGACCTAAGGAGATAAATGTGGTATGGCAGCCTCTCGACATAGCTTATAATGTTAGAAAGCAAGACCACACTGTTCTATCAAGTATTAAGTTCAAAAGTGGCAAAATTGAAACAGGAGCTATATTTTGTTAAGTTAGGTTTAATTAAGTGGCTTAATTTCATCAGTAAGATAAAATATTTTTTAAAGATTTTACTTATTTATTATTTTAAGGAGAGAGACAGAGACACAGAGAGCAAGGGGAGGGAGGTGCAGAGGAAGCAAAAGGGAGAGAGAGAAAAGCCCAAGCAGACTCCTCCCAGAGCACAGGACCCTACACCTCTCTGGGTCTCATGACTTTCGAGATCATGACTTAAGCCAAAATCAAAAGTCGGTGCTTAACCAACTGCGTCACCCAGGCACACCTTAACTAAATATTCTTAATATCAAACCAGGGACTAGGTTATTTTTTAACTCTTCCTCCAAAGTTCTTTGTTAACACTCTCCATGAAAATACCCTCAATACATTTTAATGATCTGCCTGTACAGGAAGAAAAGCTTTTCTTTCTTTTAATCCCCTCAAAATTTTTATCATCTTAAAATTGTAACTTAAGAACAACGACATATCATGTGGTTTCAGCTCATGTTTTTGGATATCAAACAGATCTGTGTCTTATTCCTAATACCAGGATGCCAGGAATTTAAGTTAATATGACCCTGACTGATGTATTTAACCCTAGACTTGGTTTTCACATCTGAAAAATAGGGAGGACCTACCTCATGGAGTTGTTACAGAGATTAATAATTATATCTTAGGGTGGTAGATGATCAACTACAATTGTGAACAGTATTAGGTTAAATAATTTATTCTAAACCTCCTTATTATTCTAGGATTAAACATCAGGCTCTGACAATGGGCCCATTTATTGCAAGTAGTGGACAAAGAAGCCCATTTTTCTTTTTCCCTCCTCATACATTTGCTGAATGAATGACAAAATAACCCTATTAAATAGTCAAAGAAAATGCAATAATTTTCTATTTTTAGATGCTTATACTTGAGCCATAGAAGATTTTTTTATTGACATATAATGTATTATTTGTTTCAGAGGTACAGCTCTGTGATTCATCAGTCTTACATAATTCATAGTGCTCACCATAGCACATACCTTCCCCAATGTCCATCCCCCAGCCACCCTATCCCTCCCACTCTCCTCTTCTCCAGAAACCCTCAGCTTGTTTCCTGAGATTAAGAGTCTCTTATGATTTGTCTCCCTCTCTGGTTTCATATTGTTTATTTTTTCCTCCCTTCCCCTGTGATCTTCTGTCTTATTTCTCAAATTCATCACATCAGTGAGATCATATGATAATTGTCTTTCTCTGGTTGACCTATTTTGCTTATAATACCCTCTAATTCTATCCACGTTGCAATTGGCAAGATTTCGGGGGGTTTTGATGGCTGCATAGCAAGTATTCCATTGTATATATATATATATATACATCACAAAGAATATTTTTCTAAAAAAAGACTTATTTATTTTAAAGAGAGAGAGAGAGAGAAAGTGTAAGCAAGGGAGAGGCAGAGGGAGAAGGAGAGAGAGAATCCCAAGCAGACCCCCAGCTGAGGTTGGAGCCCGAAGCAGGGCTCAACCCCATGACCTTGAGATCATGACCTGAGCTGAAACCAAGAGTCAGGTGATCAATCGGCTGAGCCACCCAGGCACCAGTATGGTGATGGGAGTGATGGGATGAGCTGTAGAGTTCAAATGGCATGGGTGGTGCAGTGTTGTTGCACAATCTGAATGACATTTCGAAGAGTCTGTCTCTACTTCACAAGTATTTGTGTCAGCTATACCTACCTGGATATGTTTTAATTATTTCTGGAATATCTGTATTAATCATCTCTTCGAAAACCATATACTGAACTTTCCAGTCATCACTATATAATTGTCTGAACTCTGAAAAGTCATTCTCACCAGATTTAGAACTCATACCTTTTTTTTTTAGTGTAATAAAGATATAACAGTGGGTTTTTTGTTCCAGTTTTTGACACTGTGTCAACCAATATTTCACAGTTTACTAACACCTAAATTTGACAGGCAGGACTCTTTGTGTTTTACTTGAACTTAAAGTGAACCTGCAGCTTCCTGAAAGCACCAAGACATGGTTCAATATGTATATATTGGTGTATTGATATACAAGGAAGGAGCTGCACTATAGGTTTCTTTGCTTTTATTGTTTGAAGTCATATTCACAATTCAAGCCAAACAGTTTCTTTTCAAAGCTAATGCACTCAAGTGGATGCCTGAAAAGAGAATGCTGTGAAAGCTGTCATAAATCTTCAAATAGTCTATAAGATTTTTGGCAATGTGTGCGTCCAAATAAAGGGTTTTTGTTTTATGTAAAGGCTTTGTTTATAGGTTGATAAATGGTATGCATATGTGTATCAAAACCCATTTTTGTGTTGTTTTTATGCAAAATTAGCTTTTAGCAAGGACATACATAGACGGTTGTATTGTCACAAAGTTTTAAATAAGAATATAATTTATGCTCGTGGGCTTCTGTTCTCCTCAGGAATAGGATAGGAATCTTTCTTACCGTTGATATTCAAAAGAGTAGCATAGCACCACACATGAGATAGAGATTCAATAACTATATGGGGAATAGATGAATGAATAAGGGAGTGAGTGAATGAATGAATGAATGAATGAATGAATAATGATTAGTTTTTACCTACAGTTTAGGATCCAAACGTGGTCCTGCTGCCAATGTTTGGATATTCAAATATTTGCTTGGGTTAACTATAAACTTCTCAATAGAGCACTGAACACTGTATGTATGAGGAATTTCTTTTCCAGTAGAAAAAGAGTCCAGGGTTCAAACTTCACATTAAATTCTGAAGAAGAATTGTTAATTAACAAGCTCCTCTGGAACTTCTGGTGAGTAATCTGAAACAGACTTCACGCATGGAGGGGAGGAAGAGACGAAGGGAAGGGGGAGACCACTCCAGACTGGTAGGTGGCAGGTCTAATGAGCAAGGAACTTAAGTATGAAGCTGCTCCTGGGTGGACACAAGACCAGTGGATCCCTGAACCCACCAGTCAGAATCTTAAAAGATTGTATAGAGAGGACTTGTGGATTCAGTCACATACACTATCTAGATGATTCTCAACACCACATTTCTATCTCTAGATTGCATCTTTGGGGCAGCTTCTAGGAGCCAAGAAGGGAAGAAGAAGGCACATCCAAGGACAGGAAAGGGGTGGAGAACCTCAGTTGCTGGAGTCCAGCCTGAAGGGCATCAGTTGACCTCCTCACAGCTCACAATGACCTCTCTCAAAAGAATTTAACTCTTGGTCAGCTGTGAATTTAGTTCTTGTTTTCCCTTACAAGCCCTAGCCTTGTTTGTTTGTTTTCGGACTTTATCTGATCCATTATTGAATATACTCTCAGGATGTCCAGGCCCCTAACCACCTTGTCCAAGCAACCACCTCCTGAGGAACTAGCCCACTTTCCAGCTTCACTCACATCATCTCCTAAAGCTCCATTCAAGAGTGAGCATTGCAGCCACTTAAAATACCCATCCTTTTCCTACTCATACCTTTCTCTGGTTACAGACATGAACTTTATCACTTTGTTTTTTGGGGGATTGTCTTAGATGTGGTCATTTAAGTTGGTCCTCTAGAGGTCTACATTACCTTCAAGGCCTATTTTAGATTTGTGACAATTAACCAATGTAGTTGTCATATTATTTTCCAGCAAAGTTCAATTGTCAAACAACATAGAAAGTTCAGTTTAACCCAATTATAATTAACCAGGCAAAGGTTAGAAGTTCTCATCATTGGAGTGAATAAAATAAAGGCTCATGGATTTGTACTGGGAAGTTAAGATACCAAATGCATGAAGTCAGGAAAAATGAAATAGCACCAGTGGTCATGTGTCTTGGTATAGCTCAAGTATTTTAACAGATGTAAATACAGTAGAGGGAGAGAAGCAGGAAATTTGAAACTGCAAGTGTGGAGGCATTAAAGTTATAGGTAACAAAGTGTGCTAGTACATGACAATGAGAATTAGTGGCTGAGCAATTCTACACAATAAGATAATTAGAAAAGAAATTCAAGGATCTGAGAAACTAGATTATTGAAAAGATCATCAATAAGGACATTAATATCATAAAGAATTGTGACATTAAGAGTGCTATTCATTAAATTAAAGATTATCATAAATAATGAGGAGTGACCTATGGCATAGCAGGAGAGATAACTAAAGAGTTTATTGGCAGATTAATCTGAAAATCAGATGTTTGGGTGAAATTAAGAGAAAAAGGAGTTTATTTGGGGTCTAATGCTGTCATACTGCGATTCAAGTCTGACCTCAAATGCCAGAGAGAGGGAGGAATTTTGTATGGAAACATAGGTCACAGTGTAGCCTAAAAAAATTCAGCAGACACAGGGAAGTATCTTTGAGCCAAGGTCACCCATTAGAGGAACAGACCTATCTTACAAGGATGGTTCTCCTTTAGTCCATTGACTAACAACACTCGGTTATTGATGGGAAGCAGCCCTGTGGGAAGGAGAGCCTCAGTGAAAATATAGCAGTGGACTTCAGAGGCCAGTAGCTGAAGCCTCAGTCCAAATATATGTAGGTCTTTGAGGCACATCCCATGGCCATTACAGATGATTCATCATGGCCTACAGCTTGCCTTCACCACACAGATTGAGGAAATACCTCCTCCATGGTCCCCATGATCCTTTCTTGCTGAGGGGACACTTAGCGGAGAGAAGTTAGTCTGAACTACAGAACTTTTGCTGTCAGTGGTCATGGAGCTGGTTTCCATATCCTCCTTCTCCACTCTCCCTTCTAAACTCCCTTTGCCCTTCACTATCAGCTCAGTAGGCCTGGAGGTTTACCTGGTGATATGATCAAACCCTTCATTCATGGGGCATCTGAGCTCTTGAAACTGTTAGTTTCAGCTTGGTGTTGCTATGTGGGACCATCCACTAGTACAAGCTATCACCCAAATTGGAGACCCAGGTTCTGTTTATCTCTCACTGCTCCTATTATTTAAAAGAAACCTTACCCCCTGTTGCTGATCATAGTGGATTATACCAGCCAGTATGGTAATTACTGGGCATTGGGAGTCAAAAGTGTCTTGGCAGCAGCTACAATTTTTATTTTGAGACCCTTACAGTGACGACTAGCAAGAATGGCTCCTCTGGGAGCAGGATCTCAAACTCCACAGAGCCTGCTGTGCAGGACCTCATGTAGCCATTTCCAGGGGCCAAATTTGAGCAATTGCCATTCACCTTGTGGTTGAAAAATACCTGTGAGAAGGGGCACCTGGGTGGCTCAGTTGGTTAAGCAACTGCCTTCGGCTCAGGTCATGATCCCTGAGTCCCGGGATCGAGTCCCTTATCGGACTCCCGGCTCTGCGGGAAGTCTGCTTCTCCCTCTGACCTTCCCCCCTCTCATTCTCAGTCTCTCGCTCTCTAATAAATAAATAAAAATCTTTAAAAAATTTAAAAAAAAAAAATACCTGTGAGGAAGATGAATGCTGACAAGCAAACCATTAGCCACTGTCTCTATATTGAATCATTTTTCATGATACTCTCTAAAACAAGATTATTTAAAATAATTATGATTAGTAACTATAATAACTATCTTTTGAGGAATGATTTCTTATCTTAGTATTTTACCTTAAGGACAACTTAAGCAAATCTTTTTCCTTTAATTTTCTGGTGTCCCTATTTATAAGAACATTAATCTCATCATAAAATCTCCACCTTAACTGCCTTCCAAAAGCCCCATCTCCAAATATTATCACATTGGAGATTAGGGTTTCAACATATGGATTTTGGAGAGACACAATCATTCAATCCATAACACATGCCTTCAGTCCTCAATTCCCACAATGCATCAAGTGTCATTTACCATGTGCTCACCCAGTGGGCTGTGGTAAGGAAAAAGAACGCCAATCTATTAGAAGAAGGCTGCCATCAAAAGTGCCCAAACTTTGTGTTGGAAGGAGATGATATTTTTGTTACCTTGGATAAAGTGTCCCATGGAAAGAGACCTATCTATCTATCTGTCTATCTGTCTATCTATCTATCCATCTATCTATCCATTTCTCCAAGACTATTCACTCTACAGACGTGTTTGAGAGGGTGGCATGGAGCAAAAGCCACCAACGGGTTTGTTCAGAAAATATACGGAGGTGTAAGAGACACAGAGAAAATTCTCTCTTAATAACAACAAAATGCTCAATTAACCAGGAGAAACCAAAAAAAGAAGAAAATAGAAACGAAGCACAAAGGTAAAATAGACAACAAGCAAGGTGGTAGATTTTAATATGGAATGTATCAGAAGCATGCTTCAAATATAGAGCTTGATTGATTAAAAGTCTGCAGAGGGTAAAGATCAAACACACAAAATACTGACTTAAAGAAGGCTGAAGTTATTCCACTAATATTTGACAAAATAGACTTCAGAACAAGCAATATTGTTAGTAATAAAGGCAGATATTTTATGACGAGAAAGCTAGTGATTCTTAAAGAAGACATAACAGTCCCAACTATGCATCTAACAACAGAGATTTGAAGCACATAAAACAGATACTAGTAGGAGAAATAGGCAAATTCACAGCTCTGGTTCTAGTTTATACTATGCTAGTCTCAACAACTGATAGAGTGATTCAGCCAAAAATGTGTTAAGTATATAATGATCTGAACACCCCATCAGCAAACTTGCCATAATGGTCATTTAATGAGCCAACCAGCAACAAAAAACACACGTTCTCTCAAGTACACTTGGAATATCCACCAAGATAAAACATATTTTGGCCACTAAAAAAAAGACAAATTTAAAAACATAAAAAGAATGCAAGTTCTGTTCTCAAAGCATATTGACATTTAACCAAAAAATGGATAATGGTAAGAGAGCCAGAAAAGCTCCAAAAATATGGAAATTAAAGCACACACTTTTAAGGAAATTAGAGATCAAAGAGGAAGTTTAAAGAAAAGTTATTAAAATATTTTGCCTGAATGAAAATGAAATATAACATTTACGGATTACATTCCTAGGTATTTTTCCCAAGATGATAAAAGTAACTCGTGCAAAAAAAAAAAAAAAAAGTAACTCATGCACTAGTCAAACCTGGATGCCACTCAAAAAAAAATCGATCAGTGTACACAGCTTCACATCCACACATTCAAAACTACATAGCAATGAAAAGAATTAGCATATACACAGAATACAACATGAATGAAAGTAAATATTGTTAGAGAAAGAAGCCAGGAAAATAGAGTCCATACTGCATGATGCCATCTTTATAAAAGTGTAGGAAATATACTATACTATAGTGGACAGGAAGTAAATCATTGGTGACCTGGGGATGGGGGTCTAGGGAGGGTGGAATACTTTTGAGCATGGTGGATACATTCATTGTTTTGATTTCGTGATGCTGTTGCAGGTGTATAAAAGTGTCAAACCTGAAATAGTGTGCTTTCAATGGATGGAGTTTATTGTCTGTTCTCCTCCGGAAAAATGTTAAAATAAGTAATTGAATAAACAAGCAAGCCAATGAATAAGTAAATACATACATTTATTTTACTTCATATTTAACACACCTGAAATCAGGGTGGGTTCACAACAGATGACATGCTGTGTGGCCAGTCATTAAGTCAATGTCTCGCAGCTCCAAACCCACTTTCTTTCCTTGTTTTATGGCAGTCGAGCTGGGACTCTCTAAATTTCACTTTGGCTCTTAGCTCGCGTCATGTTAGAATTTGCCGGTAAGGTGTCCTAGAGGAACCCTGCACAGGACTCCAGGGTTTGGGGGAAAATCTATGCTCCAGCAAAACGTATTGCTGGAAAACATTGGTGGACAGCACAGGACGTTAAGTAACTTCATCTTCTATCATGACCTGTTTACCTGACCCACAACATCACAATATTACATATGCAGAACATGCATTCTATTCTCATGGCTGTGATATATAATAAATTGGCCTCAAGAGCAATTAGAGGTCCGAGTTATGTGACCGGGAAGCTCAAACTCCTACAGTGATGCCTGATGCCTTGTCTCCTCTAAATGCTCATCTGTGACCTCATGAGTCATTCTTTGCAAACAGCTGATGTTAGAGGTAAACAAACAAAAAAACCTCGGGCCTAATTAAGAGATGACTGAGCAATGGAAAACATTGGTGGACAGCACAGGACGTTAAGTAACTTGATCTTCTATCATGACCTATGCAATAATCCACATTGAATCCTCTTAGGTTGTTAATTTTTAGGTTCGATGTTCTCTGACATGAAAAAAAGATCAGGATGGATGACCAGTGACCAGGAAATCTGGGGTGGTTTTCATATGGATAGCTGTAACAGCATGACAGAGGGCAGAGAGCATGGTGACATCTGCGTGCAATGTGAATATCACTAAAGGCATCCATTACAGAGGAGGCTCTCAACAACCAGGTTGGCAAGACGCATGTTCTGTAGACATGCCAGCCTCCTCTATCATCAGTCACTTCATTGTTTGCTCAGGGTCCACATACAAAGTGGCCATGGTGGTGGAATGAAGACTATGCATGGGGTCAAAAGTAATAACTTTCCCCACTGAGGATTATCTGGGTGTTGTTAGTGGTGAGTACCTAATCTATCAATAGCTGACATCCATACTGAGCCCCCAGTGTGACATCACATCTTGGAAGACAGCAACGAACAGATGGCAATTAATTACATTGGGTCACTTCCATCTTGATGGAGGTAGAAATTTGTCTTCACTGAAATAGACAAGTATTCTGTTATATGGAGTTGCTTCCCCTTCCATGATGCTTTCTGCCAGCATCCAGCATCCAGAGGCACATGGGATGTCCTATGTACATACATAACATGCAACATTTCTTCTGATCAAAAACCTTACTTCACAGAAAGTAAAATGTGTCTTCTCAGAGGGGTGAGTCGCATTCCGGTGCGTACCTTCTTCTAGATTTCTAGATTTTAATAATTTCAACTTCTCCCCATTTTTCTCAGCTTTTTTTGCTTCTATCTATCCTTCTATCTATCTATCATCTATCATCTGTCTCTATCTTCAATGATAAATCAACTTGTACTTATTTAATAATTCTATAAGATATTAAATTCCCTCTCTTCAAATAACTGCTGTGGTTTCTGTCTCTCTCCAGGACCTTACTGATACATCATGCTTTAATTATTGTCAATTTTTTTTGTTTCCTTTATATACGATATTATGGATATTCAATTAATGGCAACTTCAGTTTTACAAAATTGAGTATTTAGAATAGTTATATTAATTCTATTTTGCACAGTCAATTGGTGACACAACTTTTTTAAAATGATGCTGGAACAAATTTATTCATAATAATTTTGGCAGAAACATCATTATATCTATTCAAAGTAAGACTTATCTCTCAAAGTAAGACTTTGAGAGAGAAGATACATTTGAATTTTAATTAGAGAAATTATTGCTTTTTTCAATGTGTGACTTTTTAACTCTTTTTTTCTAGACAAAAGCCAGAAATAAATCATATCAGGAATAATTTTTTAATTGAAATTAGCCAAAAACAGAGGAGGGGGAGAGTAAGAAAAACTTTAAACATATAGTTAGTATTGATGAACTGTTGATGAACTATTTTTATTATTTTTATATTTAAGGATCAGGCTTTCAATATTTTATTGGCTATCATACTTCTGTTTAATATAATTGCATTAATAATAAAGAAAAATACTGTCAAATTTAGAGGAAGTTATTTATGTGTGTTATACTCACTGAGGTTATCTTATTTTATAAACAATAAATTGAGCAGTAAATGACTATTCCCTGTGACATAAAGAATCCTCAAGGTTAGTTTTGTGTTAATTTCAGTATTAAATTAATTTTCAGAAAGTGCACACTTTTAAAAGGAGGCATATAGGCCATCTCTACATATAACATTGAAAAAGACCATATCTAAAAAGAGTAAATCTTTAATATTTATTATGTGTTTTTAAAATTATGAATTTACCCTGAATTACCTGTTAATGAATATTCACCCAAATTTAAAAAACAGTCATGAATTTCATGAAGTAAATGAAAGCACTTCCTTCTTAGAATGGCAGACTCTGATACAAGTAATTTAAAACTGCATTTAGGTTATGCTTTTTACCACATTGTGCCTTGCCTTATCTAGTCAAACAATTCAAACACCATAAAACAAGGTATGGCATTACACCAATTACGTCCAAAGAGTAATTAATGAAACTGACACAAAATAGTTGATTTGTAGGTACCTGTGTTTCTATAATGGAGCTTGTTAATGGAACTGAATTCTGTTCAGAAATGCTGCTTCATGTCACATCACTTTATATTATGCTAAATTATTGTCAAACATAAAACAGGAAACAGCTTCTGCTGAGTCTTAAATTAATCAAAACTACGTTGCAAACTTTTTGATTTGTGATTCAATACAAATTTTAGAAAATAAAATTTAAAGTAACACAGTGTAATGTAAGGGCATCTGTACATTTTGGCAAGTAAGTTGATGAATTGCAATACATAGGAAATTAAAATATGTAAATCTGTGAACATCTTCATCTTACAAAGCACTTTAAATATTTGAAAATTAAATAGCTTGTTTAGTTTCTTTTCTGAAAGTGCCCTCAAATCTAATGTATTTAACGAAGCTCAGTTGACTTATCTCTTTGTATATTCTCTTTTACATGAATATTTATTTTATTAGACTTAACAAAACAATATCTATGCTTTGGAGACAATGTGAAAAATAAAGAAAATGCCTAAGTCTGCCTAAGAACATATCCAAACATTTATAATTGCGATTAAACCACAATTTGAAGTGGACTTTATACCTAACAATATATTGTGCATATTATTAATTGAATATGATGTTAATTCAAAATTGACACACGTTATATTATCTTACAGATGTGCTACATTTGTGTACCCAAATTTATTTCATTAGATACTTAGATTCTATTGCTCAAAATTAGTATTAAGTACCAGAAATTTCCAAATATTGCATTTATTTACATTGATTTTTTATAGATTAAGAATAACTATTTGATAGTTCTTTGTATTTTCCCTCCAAGGGCGGTAGTAGGAGGTATACTCTACCAGTTTTCGTCTACCTAAAAAGGAACATCTTTACACATGTGTTATAAGATGAACATGAATTAGTATTGATACTTTGCATTTCAAAGTTCATTTTAATCTCTGGGTATTTTTCTCAATGTCTCCTAATATTAATTGTCAGAAGAGGAATATCTCAGGCCATTTTTATTTTTCTTCATTAGAAATAGAATTTCGTTTGCATAAATATTTATTAGATATATGTATTGGAAATTATTCAGGTAGGTGAATATTTACTTGAAATGTTCAAAACCCTGAGTATAAAAATTCACAGTGAGTTTTTTTTCAACATTGTTTACGTTGATTTTTTTCATCATCCCTTAGATTCCTGTTTACGTTCTCTTTTGTTCAGTTCCTTTATTTAGAAAACTTTTTTTTTCCTCCAGTGGATTTCACGTTTAGATATTCCATGTGATTCCCCTTTCATTAAAAAACATGTGATTTTAATACTTGTGATACTTTAAAGCTATCTTCCACATCATTAATTCAATCATTTGAAAATTGTCCAAATCATAAGCCTATACCTTGAGGATTCATCCTCAATGGAACAAACCCATGTAACCTCATAAATAGAAAATGACAATGACAAGAAAACATCCAATTCTGCACTCCCCAATCCCGATTCATTCTTTCACCCCAAAGGTAACAGGAATCCAAATCATGGAAGATATAGATCTGCTTGGTCTCATGGATTAGTGTTCTTTTGCTGCCATAATAAATCAACACAAATTTAGTGGTTTAAAGGAGTCCATATGTATTATCTCACAGTTCTTTAGACGATCGGACTGAAGCAAGTTACATGCTGGGCTGGAAGTCTGGTATCCACAGGGCCGTGCTCCTCCCGGGAAGCTCTAAAGCACTTGTTCCCTTGACTTTGGCAGGCTCCACAGCTGCCCTCAGTCCTTGGCTCATGGCCCTTGTATCAGTGGTGGTTTCCAGAGAAAGAGAACCAGCAGAACACTGGCTGAACAATATGCTGCTCTGAGCCAAAGGCAGTGCCTGGGAAACTGGGCATGTGAGTAAATCACACTCATTCCTGGGGGGCTGGACAGCTGTGCGTGCTCATGGCTGCATCCTTGGAGAAGGGACCAGAGACAGGAAAGCTGAGCTACCCATCCCTGGCTGAAGGCAGGGTTCAATGCTGAACCGTGAAAACAACCCCAAACCACACATGTGTCCACTGTCCAAGAGTAGAAAGCAAACTGGCTAAGGGTGCTTAATCATAACCCTTGACCCGGAAGTGGCTTATGTTGACCCAGGGATGACATTTAAGAAGCCAGGATTAAAGATGAAAATAAAGGAGAACGTCTGAGCAGAGACATCAAAAAGGACAAACTGTAAGAAAAACAAATTTCGTAGCCAAGTGACGAAACAAATATTTAAACGACCAAATGAAGAACAAAAACAAGCCCCAGAACCGGGGAAAAGTGAATCCGAGGATTTTAGGAGGGAAATCGGAGAATTAAAGCAAGCTGCCCAGCTCTGACCCTGCTAAGAGGCTGCCCTCCATTTGGATCAGGCTGCTTGGGACCGTGCAGGTCCCCGGGGTGTTTTTGAAACAATAGGCCCTTCAGCTGACAGTCAGTGGAGGCTAACAGCTGTGTGTGATGTCAGTACACTCAGCCCACTTGGAGCTGATGCGGGAGCTCAGAGAAGATATTCAGGGAGTGCAGCTAAAACACTCACTCTGGAGACTGTGTACTTTCCCAGCACCATGTCCTCTGAGCAAAGAGCCTCAGTCCTGCCTGGAAAAGGGGCAGATGCATCAACTCCTTGAACTGACCAGAGCACACACAGATTTGGTGTTAAAGGTGGAAACCTCGCTGGCCCAGGGGCCTTCTTAAGGACAATCAATGGCTGGCCCCTCAAGGTCTGACCCCAGGGGAGTAATTTGAGCAAGGACATCAGAGCTGGCACGGAGCTAGTCCAGCCTCATCACTGAAGCAAACAAACGGAATCTTTAAATTCAAAGACAAAAATAGTTTGAAAGTTAAATGACGGGGGAAAAGAAGACCTTAAAATTCTTCTCTGAGTTACAGATCTAAATGCTTGCAATGCTAGTGCTGAAATATTAGCAAAGATTTAGCAGAACTTGTAAAACAATGGGATATCTTTTATAGCTTCAAAATAAAGTTGAGTAAATGTCTCTGAGCACCACTCTGGGCCAGGCAACACTTTGAAGTCTGACAAAACAGCCTCAGAAATCAGATGACACTAAAAGAAACATTGTAAAAAAGCCAAGGGCTGCAAAGGTCAGGGGGCAGTTTAGCAAGCATGAGGATTCAGATGTATATTCTAGCTTTTCCTTCTGCAGGAGCTGATGCTATGGAAAGATTGCACAAAGACAAATTCCGACGGAAAAATATAAGTGCTAGAAATGGACATTTGTAGGTTTCCTCAAAATCCTGCGTTCTATTTTTCCTAATTGAATTGCAAACAAGTGTCTTTTATGTTTACCTACAAATTAGAAAGGGCTTAGGTGTCATTTCAGTTTATACACAATGATGAAATCAACTGAGCAGTATCTGTTCTTCTGTGAAGCTCTTTGATTGTCTAAGGAGCACAATATTCCTTAAATGAT
This sequence comes from Nasua narica, assembly GCA_028533885.1. NCBI lineage: Eukaryota > Metazoa > Chordata > Mammalia > Carnivora > Procyonidae > Nasua > Nasua narica. The sequence continues at coordinate 75,048,902 of CM052808.1, read as the reverse complement.
TGAAGAAACACAGACACCAGCTCCCACATGGTTTTGCACTATTCCTCCTTCAAATTATGATGGAAAGAAATATATGAAATCCTTCAAGTTAAAGGGAAAGGTAATTTTCAGCCAAAAAGAAGAGGATCAACATTCTTTCCTGTGCTGATGAAATCATTTTGTTTGGAACTATTCGAAACTACTGCTCCGTCAGTAAGTAAGGATCCTTCATCCTGCACTAACCAATCATCTATAACATGGCAATTTCCAAATAATTGGGGTTAAATCTGTATAAAGGAACACGAGACATTCAATTAATGACATTTTCAAAAATTATTTCATTACAAGGAGGGTGTAAATATTTAAGTACATACTACATCTATAAATAACATTATTTTTACTTATTCATGAAGATATTTTTCATGTTAATGGAAATATTTAACCTTGATCACATTTTCTCTCCTTCCTGAAATCTTCAATTTATACCCCTTTTTTAGAAATACATTTTATTTCTAAATAGAAGTCATTTGTAGCATCTTTTTTTCATTCATATAGCTTATCTCCCTAAATTTGCAAGTATTGTTTTGGAATGTAAACTTTATCAGTTATGTATAGTCATCAGTTATATATTCATAGACCCTTCCTTAGTAGTTGATACAAATGATTTGTCTACAAGATTGTGTGTACATTATCCACACTAAAAGCAGGGCTAATGTATGGCTGGCAACATGTTGTGACAGCTAAAATCTATCCAGGTGAGTGGAATTTATTTTGGTTTTGTTTTTGTATTTGCTGTTGTTGTAACGAGCTGTTATTAAGTATTTTATATCATCTTTATATAAAACTGCAATATTTGTTTCCATCTCAGAGGTACATATGTATTTGAGAAGAGAGAAATTATATATTGTCTATCTGAAACTTTCTCTATAATTATACATTTCTAATACAATTTACATATATACATTATGTAGTTATATGTCAGAGATACATTTAATAAGTATTTACATACATATAGATCTACTTAATTCATTTATACTCTATTTTTGCATGTTTCTATAACTGTCTCTGTCATTCCCTGCCCCCCCAAAAGCCACCGCAATTGTGCTGGTCTGAGTATGGCTATTTTCTCTCCTTCTCCTTCTTTTCTTTTCTTTTCCTTTTCTTTTCTTTTCCTTTTCTTTCCTTTTCTTTTCTTTTCCTTTTCCTTTTCTTTTCTTTTCTTTCTTTTTTAAGAAGGTTTAATACTAAGTTCATATAGAACCCAAAACAATATGATAGATTTTCTATTTCTCTCAAAGTGTAGTATTTGTATTTTTAAAAATCTCCTATTTTATAAAATTTCATAATAAAATAAAGAGCAGACAGTAAAAATAGGATTGGGACAAATCATTCATACACACATAGTTTGACTAATAGAATACAAAATCAATCATGATTCTCGTTAAACTAGTAACAGATTTTTAAGGCCTTTTAAATACATAATAATACATATATCTATGGTAAAATGTGGTATTACAATCAATCAGAGTGACTATCATAACAAAAACAGGTATTAGGAAGATTTAAGGTTATTGAATTCTAGAAATTAAAAAAGAACTTTCGGACAGAAAGAGAATTACTGAAATTGTATGAATCATAGAAAATCAAAGACAGATGACTTTGCCTCAATGTCTTTATATTTTTTGTCTTTTTTTTTAAAGTTTGGGATATTTCTGAATTAACACCCCTAAGTTGTGGCATCTGGCCAAACTCATCTGGAATGAGTTTCACATACATTATTGAGTTCTATAAAACTTTCTTCATTCCATGTACTCTGCTTTTGGCTGCTGTTATCTGGTGGTACGGACCATTAACACGTGTGGAAACTTGTATACATACACACATTGTAAAATATGTATACAGAAAATGGCTGTACTTATTATAACACTTAAAGCGCCTTGTTTTAAAATGTCAAAGGTAATATATGCCTTCAAGTGACTAATAGAAATTTCGCTTTCCCAGTTTTTAGTTTACTTTACATCAAGATCCATTTTTCAATTGTTAGGAAGCAAGAGTCTATTATAAGCAGGAACTCGATACAAGTTTATTCAGAGTGTATATCGATCAATATGTGAGTTAAAAATGTACTTTACTCGAGATCGCAGAGGGAAAAAAGGAAGGAAGGAAGGGAGGGAGGGAGGAAGGAAGGAAGGAAAGAAGGAAAGAAGAAAGGAAGGAGGGAGGAAGGGAAGGAGGAAGGAAAGAAGGAAGGAAGGGAAGGAGTGAGGGAGGGAAGGAGAGAAAGAGAGGAAGAAGGAGAAGAGGGAAAATAGAAAAGGAAGAAAGAAAGTGAAGACACTTTTGTTTTTATAGTATGGAACTAAATTTTGCAAAAAACATGAATAAGTTTGAAAGTAGATTCATCCCCTAAACTCCCAGGAAGCAACAGAGTCCTGCAAACTCCTTGACTTTGCTCTTGTTAAATCCAAAGCAGAGAACCTCACTTTAAGTGAGGTTCTCACCTCACTATACCAGACTATACATCAGAGCCTCACTAGGCCTAGACTTCTGGCTTAGAGAACTGTGAAATAATAAATAGGTATTGTTTTAAATTGCTACATTTCTGATAATTTGTTACAGCAGCCATAGAAAACTCAAACACTCACCTATCTAAAGTCAAAACTATGTTCAGAAATGCCTCAGCAGCAATTTTGGCAATCATTTGACTTCTTAATATTTGTATCAGAAATATTTGCTAGCATGTCCTGGAACTTATGGAAGGACTCCATTATCCCATCTCTAGTGTGTGCCTCAGTGTTTAATATTTAGACTTCGGGGTTTTGCTTTTTTGAACCAAATGTGATTTGGTCAGGTGTGAGAGTCTGAATCATTACAACAAAGCTCTATGTTCTGTCCCAAGTGTTGACCTACAACACCTAGAGACTGAATTAGAGTTTATTTTCCAACTCTAATGGGATATCTTGGAACAATCTATTATCACAAAGACGTGAGATTGTCAGTCCTTGTGAGGTCAAGAACTAAGAGCCTTTTTACAGAAGGGAGTTTTCAGGGAAAAATCAGTAATTAAGGAGCTAAGTAGCAAAAAGAAAATGCCATGGAAGTAGGAAGAAAGAGAGAGAGAAGCCATGCTCATATTCACAATTACATAATTAGTTTGTGCCTGGGACACCTTAATGTATTTTGTACCGTTAGGTTTCTTGATATTTTATTTCTTAAATACTACATATCTCTTCCCTTAACTGTCTATCTGGACTACTACAATAAACTCAAAACCATTCTTACTGGTTTAACTCTATATATGTATTAATCTTGTGCTATAAAAACGTAAAACAGGGGGGGTCCCTGGGTGGCTCAGTCAATTAAGTATCTGACTCTTGATTTCAGCTCAGGTCATGATCTCAGGGTCAGGAGCCCCGCATCAGGCTCTGTGCTGGGCTGGGTGTGGAACCTACTTGGGATTACCCTTCAACCCCTCCTTCTGCCTCTCCCCCAATCATGCTTTCTCTCTCTTTAAAATAAATAAATAAAATAAATCTTAAAAAAAAAGTATAAAACATCATACAGTTTCACTGCTTCAAACATGCCAATAGAATTTTAACAAACTTTGGATAGAATGCAAAGCATTACAACGGCCTACAAAATTATCTATGATCTTGACACTTTCTACTTTCTTATCACTTAGTATGCTCTAGCCACAGTGACCTTCTTTCTGTCTTTTAAGTGGCAATGCTCATTTGCTTCTTGTGGCTGTTCTTTCTTTTCCCACTACTCAAAATATTCTTTCTTCAGATTACCACATCAACACTTTTGAAAAACATTATTTTTTAGAGCAGTTTAAGTTTACAATACTACTGAGATGAAGGTACAGAGATTTTTCATATAACCCCTCCCCACACATGCTCAACCCCCCCCATTACCAACATGTGGGTCTCCAGCTGCCTCAACACCATTTGTTGAAGACACTATCTTTGCTCCATTACATTGTCTTTGCTCCTTTGTCAAAGATCAGTTGATTGTTTTTATGAGGGTCTATTTCTGGACTCTGTTCCATTGATCTCTTCCTCTGTTTTCTCACCAATGTCATACTGTCTTGATTACTGCAGCTCCAAAGTATGACTTGAAGTCAGGTAATGTCAGTTCTCCAACTTCGTTCTTCCTCTTCCATATTGTGTTGGCTATTCTGGGTCTTCTGCCTCTCCACAACAACCCTAGAATTCATTTGTTGATATCCATAAGATAACTTGTTGTGATTTTGATTGGAATTGCATTGAGTCTGCATTCCTACCTTTTAATGTTCATTATCTCAACTCAGATATCTCCTTAGAAAGACTTTTTCCTTTCATTCTCTCTAAAGTCACTCGCATTATCCTGTGTTTTTCGCCATGGCACTTACCTTTCTAAATCTGCCTGGAATGGTTAACTAGTTTATTTTCTGTCTCCTTTATACCTATGCCATGTACTCTAGAAGGACAGTGACTTTTTTTTTCTTTAACACTGGTATTTCCAAGTTTGACACATTGTAAGTGCATCAAAATATGTGAATGAAAGATATGTTAACCAACAGAAACTTTTAGCATCGGGGAAATGCGTTTCAAAACTGTAATAAGATATCAGCTTACACCTGTCAGAATGGCGAGAAGAAAGGAAGAAAGGAAGGAAGGAAAGAAGGAAGGAAGGAAGAGCAAACAAGTGTTGGCAAGGATGTAGAGAAAAGCCCTGTGCACCATTGTTGGGGAAGTAAATTGGTGCAACCATTATAGAAAACAGAATGGAGTTTCCTCAAAAAAATTAAAAATAAAAATACCATGCAATCCAATAATTCCACTACTAGGAATTTACCCAAAGAAAATTAAAACACTAATTTAAAAAGATGTATGTACTTCTATGATTATTGTAATATTATTTACAATAGCCAAGCTATGAAAGCAACTCAAAAAAAAAAAAAAAAAGAAAGCAACTCAAATGCTCATCGATGGATGAGTGGATAAAGATGTGAGATATATATATATATATAAACATATAATGGAATATTATGTGACCATAGAAAAGAATGAAATCTTGCCATTTGTGACAACATATATGAACCTACAAGGTATTATGCTAAGTGAAATAGGTCAGACTGAGAAAGACAAACACCATATGATTTCACTCATATGCAGAATTGAAAAAAAAAATGAACAAGCAAAAAAATGGAATCAGATCTATAAATATAGAGAACAAACTAATGATTGCCAGAGGGAAATGGGGATGGGGAGATCAGCAAAATTAGTGAAGGACAGTGGGAGATACAGGCTTCTAATTATAGGATAAATAAGTCATGAGAAACAGCACAAGGTATAAAGTCAATAATACTGTAATAGTGTTGTATGGTGACAGACGGTAGCTACACTTGAGGTGAGTATAGCATCATGTATGGTGAGGTTGAATCACTAGGTTGTACACTTGAAACTAATGTAACATTGTGTGTCAATCATACTCAAATTAAAAAATAAAAATAATCAGAGATCTCTGATTCAATCACATTTATGCAAATTTTAATTGTATATCAATGTTTATCTGAATTACATAACTTAAAATTTCTTAAAGGAACTTATATGGGACTATTAACCATCTTATACTTTCAGGATGGAAAAAGAGAATTAATAAATTATTAATTGCTATTAACTGGTATTAACCAGTAGCAACTGGTTTGTCATACAATTTTGTAATATCTCAAGACTCAATGTACACAGAAGGGTCTAGGAATTCCAGGAATACATATAAGAGATGCAGTTAAAATCATCATTCAAAAATTCTACCTCCTTTTATTGTGTTACATAAACATCAAAATGAATTGTAGGCAAATCTCTACAAAGAGCTATCTTAGGCAAAATCTCCAGAATAAAAAAAAAAGTTGAAACAATAAGTTAAAAAGACTAGAGGGTAAGAATTATTTTAATGCTATGTACATTTTTACCTAAATATATTCACTTTGCAATTAGTAAAAAATAAATGATAAATTATTTATGTCAGACTGATCTCTTAGCTTATGTTTAATTCCTCAGGTCAGTTCAACTATTTAGAGAAGAATGGATCTTCTATTTTATTAATAAAATATTGATATCAAAATGGCATCAAGACTATGATTAGCACACAATAGGTTATGTGTACAGTTATTAGTGATGCTCTATTATATACTTATGTAATGTAATATATCATAGTTAGAATGCAAAGATGTAGAATTATAGATGCATAAAGTGACAGGTAAACCAACTGCAAAATAAAGTACTTTCAACTATTAAATGTTTGCATAATCTTGGATTTTAAAAAGTAGTATGTTTGTCATAGTTATTTTCTACCCTCAAAGGCCTGGAGACAATTTTGAGATTTTTTCCTCTCCAGACTAGAAAAATGTCACCTGAATTGTCCCTGAAAAGATGCCTTTTCATATAAGAATGGTGTCACTTAAAGTTTTGGAGATGCCGTCACTACCAGCATGGGAAAGAGGCAGAGGGTGCAAGAGTGGCTAGTCATGTTCCTTAGACTATGCAAAACTAAGCACTATTCCAAAATGTGCCATTTGATTGAATGTTATAATGTTTTTCTGTGTCCTTGTGTTCTGCCTTTTACTTTCCCTTATACACATGAAGTTTTCTCCCTAATATTATGAGGAAGTAAAGAATCCACGTACAAGGTTTCTACTCCGTAATCTATTATTTACTTTTTTACAATTTACCAATATGATTAGACAGTAAGAATTGTGAAAATGGCAACTTCGTTCATAGACTTGCTTGGGCCAAAATCCTCACAATGACTATTTTCCTCACACTGGCATCTGTATCCTCCAAGACTACATTCGCACTTGCAAGACATATTCCAAACCCTCTCCTCTCTAGCTCCTTAACACGTTCAGTGGAAACCACCATCTTCTTTCCTCTTTGATAGTTAAGTTTCAGTCCAAATGTCAGCCCTTCTAAAAAGACTTTTGTGACCGTGGTAACTATATGTGGGCCATAGCCATTTTTTATCTAGCTATCTTAATTTACTTCATAATTTATTTATTTATGTATATTCTCTGTGTTTTATAACACTCATCACTATTTGAAATTATCATTCTATTACTGCCTTGAGGGTTTATAACCTCTCTTCACAGCTAACTGGTAAGCTACTAATGTTCAGTAACAATATCCAGAACAGCGTTTGACATATTGTTAATGCTAAATAATTGTTTGTTGATTTACTGCCTAAGCACAAGGAAAAATTACCATGAATGTGTGCAGGTTATTGTGCTACACTGAAAAAACTACTTATAAAAATTTACTTTCTATACATAAAAATATAAAATATATGAAGTTTTCTTATAAATTTTAATTTTATTTTAGGTATAGTTATGCCCTGAGTCTTGTAAGAGTGAATTCTTAACTTATTTTATCAAAAAGTCTTTACAAATTTATTCCCACCAGAATGGCAGAAATTGTGATTTTTCTCATAGAATTTCAATGACAATGAATTATTTAAGCATTGTTTAAAGTATGTTCAAAAGTAACTGTCCTTCTATCATCTAGTGGAATATATCAGTACGGGTCTATGCAAGACAACAGAGGCTATTCTAGAATATCAAACAGAGGGGGATTTAATGTAGGGAATTTCTTTCTTTTAAAGATCTCAGATGTGCTTGGGATGAAAGCAGAAGTGTTCTTGAGAAAGAAAAAGAAAAAGTGGTTCCTCTGAAACCAGGACACTGTCCCAGCTCAGCTCAGAAGCTTGTGCTCCCTGCTGAGGCTGAGGGTAGGGCAGGAAGCCCTGGAAGCTGAGGTGGGAAAGTGCAGGGGCTGCCGGGGCACATAAGTTTATCCTGGGACTGAAAGTGGCTCTGAGCCATGGCTCCTGAACTGCGGGAGGTGTCCAGGAGGCAGAAGAAGCAGGGTAGCTGCCCCCTGTTGCCTCCTCCAACCCCGAATCACCCACACTGCTAGGGGAAGACACCAGCCAGAAGCTAGCTGACAAAAGGGACACAGCTGCAAAGCCCCACAAACACAGGACAGGAGAGGGCAGATCGGGGCCCTAAGGCAAGTGACCACCATGGGCTAGTCCAACATATTCCAAATATTCGGGAGATGAAGCCATTGCTAATTTTAATGACCGTGTCATTCTGGATCAAATGTTTAGATACCTCCCCACTTGGAAAGCTGTGTAAATGTAACTCTTTGACTGTATGTGAAGGTAATAGGGATCTGATTATTTGACCATGGGGAACTGAGAGAGAGGAGGGTATCATCTGTCCTCAGAGGATATTTAATAAAGATAGGAGGTAGGTCTAGAAAAGGGATGGATGTAAGAGATAAATACAGGCGTTTAAGGCCTTCCATTCCAGAGTCAGAAGATACTTGAGTTTAAGACTCATTTCACTAAATAGCTTCAAGAATATTGCATTGCTTAGCTTTCAGATTGGATTAAAATAACCGACACCTTTATATTCTACAACACTTTCCGAATAAGCTATGTGCCTAAAATGGCTTAGACCATAATGAGGAATATAACTTATTTCTCATCTTGATCATTTCTTTAACCAGATCAAGCAATGACCTTGCATTTTAAAGTTCACATCAGAAGGGCTTCTGATTCAATTCAGTGAAAACTGCAAACACAAATTTTCTTTTTTTCTTGACTAAATAGTTAGGTCCTTTTCTTTGACAAATTTTCTAGTATTTTGACTAATTTGGAATAAAACATTCACATTAAAGACTGGAAAAATACTAGAGTGAATTAAGCCTGAATTATAAGCAAAATTATATTTATAATTATTTGGGTCATTCTAACATATTAATTTTATGGATTTCGTTCAATGCCATTATTCTTGTAGTTATACATTTTATTCAAATTTTGAAATTGTTTCAGAAGTTTGTCGAAATATAACAGAGCTTTAAGTAGAGTCCTATACTAATGATTGATAATACTCATCGAGTGCTGACAGTTTGAAGCATTATCTAGGTTATATAAGTTAAATACATCTTTATCCTTACAACAATTATATGACTTGGGAAAAACTCACATTTTATTGATAAGAAGTCTAGTAGAAACAGGGTTAAATAATTCATCTAAGATCATATAAGCATAAGAATTGAGGAATAAATCCATGAATTCAAACTCAAAACTCAAGTTCTTTGACAGTATCTGGATAAATTAAACATGTCTAGCAGTTTTTTAGCCATGTGGCCATAATAAAAAAAAAATTTATGTTGATGGGGCACCTGGGTGGCTCAGTGGGTTAACACCGCTGCCTTCGGCTCGGGTCATGATCTCAGGGTCCTGGGATCGAGCCCCGCATCAGGCCCTCTGCTCAGCAGGGAACCTGCTTCCTCCTCTCTCTCTGCCTGCCTCTCTGCCTACTTGTGATCTCTCTCTGTCAAATAAATAAATAAAATCTTTAAAAAAAAATTATGTTGAAACTAGAGATGGAAATTATCAAATAAGAGCAAGCAGAATACTTTTTAGAAAAACAAATATAATAGAAAAACAAATATTATAATAAAGATGCTGATTATAAAAAACCTATAGTGGTTTATCCTTAATCATCAGTAAGATTAATATTTTTGGTATGATCTTTTATTTTTTATACTCAAAGAATTCTCTGCAGTCAACTGTGTAGAACAATGTTGCCTAAGGATAAATAAATTTGAATTTCTATTCTTGGTGGGCCAAATGATCTTATTGTCTAAAAAATAATAATTTACTTTTACATTCAAATAATATATAAGTAATTCGTTCAGGAGTGACATTTGGTCCACAAAGCTTCCTCTTTGGTGTAGGATAAAGTGAGTAATATAAAAATCTTGCTAGAGGAGAGTATAAAAACACATGGAAGAACACAAGAAACAATAAAATATCATTAAAATTATTATATAAATTAATTTAAACCAAAGATATTGTTGGATAGTCTGTTTTTCATAGTGTTATTCTTGAACTGGAATAATGGCCTTCTTGTAAAATATAGGGGATGTGGTCATGCTCACCACATTCTTTTTTTTTTGAAGAAAACGTTAAGGATAATTTAGACACTGAAATTCTACAGACACTTAAAATTTCCAGCAGATACTGACTTAAGAAAAAAAGAAGTTCTCATAAGAGAAAAGTCAATGATAAATGGATTTGATTCTCTGTGTTCAGATAAATGGCAGCTTTTTGGTTCCTCTTGTTGTTTGTCTTGTTTCCCTTTATCTCTAAGAGCTCACACAGAAAATGAAAGCAAAGTTAGCAAGAAGCAGGTTCTCTTGATATTACGAAAAAGATCACACAAACATGTCTAAGAGTGATAATGAAGAAGACAAAATGGAACCTCTGACTCTAAAGACATCATCCGTATAAAATCTATAGAAGAAGAAAAACAGAACATACCAGGCAAAAGGCAGCTGGTGACGGTAAATGCAATTCAGAGTTCCACTAGAGAGAAGTGTCTATACCTGAAACAAGAACGCTATTGAGCTTCCCCTATTCTTCCATATATTCTGAAGATCTAAAATGTACTAATTAATTGTTTGGTCATTACCATTCTTTCTAAAACTTTATGCAATGAGCAGTTGAAGATACTAGGATTTTCTTCTTTGACTTCTCCCTCCTCTCATCCCCAGGAAATTCATATAGGAGTAAACATTCAATAATACTTGATATGTGATAGTCCTTTAATTTGTGGCATTAGAATATGTCTAACAGACATGAAATAGACATGTAATTTGTTTACTACTGATAAGAGATGAAAATGGTCATTATTTCCTCTATCATCCATTATTCATCTAATGGTTGCTTGTTGAGAGATTATTTTCTTGCCATGGTTTAGGCACTAGGGATACAATGATGAATCCCTTCATCAGAGTCCTCCTTTTAGAGCTTTTATAGAGATAGGAGGAAACTGGCATTCAGCAGACACAGAATGTTAAATTTTGCCCAGAGGCAGACAATTGAAATAAAGTGGATATTTTAGATTTGTACTGTTAGGAAAATTTTATCTAAATGTATGATAATTTTGAAATCTGAGCGGAATAGAAAAATGTGCCATTTTATAATTCAGGCAGAAGTACAATTCAGGAAGAAAGATTCATTCTTGTATTAGGATCAGTTTCAGCTGAACATTGATATGAAGCATAAAAGGCAAATTGGAACAGACTGAGAAGTAAAGTATAACTGACAAAATGGAATACATACTGGTGATAAATACACATTTTCAAGGCCTTTTGCTATAAACACAAGCCTAAAAATGGGGCTACAGCTGAAATAAAATGTGTAGCATAGGGAGTATTTTTAAAAGAAAAGACATCCAGGGGTGCCTGGGTGGCCCAGTCAGTGAACCATCTGCCTCCGTGAGCCCAGGGTCATGGGGAGCCTGCTTCTCCCTTTCCCCCTGTGTCCACCCCTCCCCCCAACTTGTCTCTCTCTCTCTCTCTCTCTCTCTCTCTCTCGCTCTCGCTTTCTCTGTCAAATAAATAAATAATATCTTTACAAAATAAAAGACATCCATGTATAAGTTTTATTTTTTTTTAATTAGGTGCAAATATAAGACACAAGAAAAATAACAATGCAGAGGAGATAATGGAAAAAAAGCCATGTCCCTTGAGATGGAGAGGAAAGATAGAACGCAAGAAGTCCTGCACCAGATATCAGCAATGCTGTGGAAAAATAGTTTACAGAATGTGGTGCTTGAGCTCATTGAGGGAAGAAGGAAGATGGGGCTTGTATGTGCTATAAGGAACATGAACAATTTTACTCTTATTAATGTAATGATGGTAATGGTATTAGTCAAGATAGTAAACAATATAGTAATCACAGTAGCAAAACAATGATAGTAAAAACAAACTTAGTTCTGGCTGTATTGACTGGGAAGTATCATAGAACAAGCAACCAGACATGTCCAAAAGATATTTTGAAATTTAGATAATTTTGGAAATTAGCAGAGAAGTGGCAGTGCAAATCATACATTCCAAGTTCAAAAAATTTGTTCGTTTTGGCTGCAAATAATACTTTGAGTGTTAAAAATATTCAGTGAGCTATAATATCATTCTATTTATGAATACTCCTACCTTTCTTGTGATGAAAGGAACATTTCCAATCATAATTGATGCATACAGATATTGACCAAGATGGCTTTAGTGTTCTGCCTCAGCTTGACTAAAGTTGAGATTGATTTCTTCTCTTTATTCCCCTGACTTCCCTTTTCTTAGCTCAGTTGCATTAGAAAATGAGCAATTATAAATTCTTTCTTGTTTTTTTGATGTAAACTTCCCAGGCTTTTACCAGTTTTAAAATCCAAGAATGACTTTTCCAGGACCTCAGAGCTATTATCCCTTTGCAAAATCATCATCAAGAAGGATAAGGCCCATATCTCCAAATCTATAGGACAACAGAAGCTTAGCTTTGATAAGAGCCAATTAGCAAACCCAGATGAACTAATCACATTGACCAACTTACCCCTTCCTCCCTCCAGGATTTTGGCGAGAGCTTACCCCATTGCATAAAGAACCTTCTGTCTTTTGTTTCCGTGAAGTTAAATTCCACCTGTCTCTTTATTATGATGGTCCTGAATGAAGTCTTCCTTGTCTGTTTAACTCCATCCAGTGCAATTCTTCTTTGACAAAATTCTTCTTTAACAATAAAGATGTATATATGTAGGCAAGTGTATATTATATATATCCTAGTTACATATATCGCTCAGGTAATGACGGGATGCAGCCTAATGGACACATACTCCTAATGGTTGTCAAGAGAGCTGGTCTATACTGCTGTCATTCTTCAATGTGCCATTTGAAAATGTTCATCATCTTTAGCCATCAGAGAGATTCAAATCAAAACCACACTGAGATACCACCTTACGCCAGTTAGAATGGCCAAAATCAACAAGACAGTAAACAACAAATGCTGGAGAGGATGTGGAGAAAGGGGAA
>CM052808.1:74923068-75035512 GCA_028533885.1 Nasua narica | reverse complement strand
AGGAATTTTCAGATGGGTCAGATCATATTATGCTTCGTATAAGATTTTATATTTATATTGTTGGTTTCCAAATATATATATTTGGAACAAATACCAAAAATGAGACCCAGAAGGACAAAAATTAGTAGCAAAATATCTGAGACAAAATTTCCCTTTTAAAGGTAATAAGACAGGAGCACCTGAGTGGCTTAGTTGGTTAAGTGTCCTACTCTTGACTTTAGCTCAGGTCATGATCTCAGGGTCCTAGGATAGATCTTCACATTGGGCTCCACACTCAGTGGGGAGTCTTCTTGAGGATTCTCTCTCCATCTCCCTCTTCCATTCTCCCCTCTCTCAAATAAATAAATAAATAAATCTTTAAAAAAATAAATAATAAAGGTAGTGATACAGTCCTGGAAAGAAGATGCTGTCTATGACAGGACAGGAACCAAACAGAATGTATATCCATTAACATAGATGAGAGAGCACTATTTATTTTCACTACAACAGTTTCAAAGATAATTAAAGATACTTGTTTATTTGTTCACTCAGGGGATGTAGATTCAATGCTACCTTTCACCCTATGTCAGGTACACTGAGGCAAATAAGACAGGGATTGTTCCTGCCTTCTTGGGGTGTACAGTCTATGTAGAGGGAAAATCTCAGAATAACTAATGTCAAAGACATGGACATCTGAAATGAGTAAATAATTTTCTGGGTATATACACCTAATCTATTTTACCATGTGGGAAAAGTGAGAGAAAGTATCCCTCAGGAACTCTGGGGAATTGTATACATAGTTGCTAAATTTTGTAAATTTTTTATTCATTTTTTGAATGGGGATTGAGTTGGAATTTCAGGCAGAGGTAAAATCATTAACGTCAACCATAAATTAATATAGTACAATGCATAAAGCTTTCATTTTTGTTAATCAGGAAGTATGAAAAGACAATGAGGAATTGATTTTTAAATGGACTCAAATGAGAAAATCTATCTAATCTCTACAAAACAGAGACTAATAGAAAATACATGTGTAAAAATAATCTTTGAAATCTAGGCAGGGAGGTATAAAAAAGAGGCAATTAAACCTGGCTGCTCATTTGAATCATCTAGAGAGAGAGTGAGGAAGGGAGGAAGGGGAAGGCAGGGAAAAAGAGAGGGAGATAGAGGTGCTGATTTAATTTGTCTTAACAGAATCCAGGCAAAGAATCTCCTGGTAATCCTAATGTAGCAGTCACTGACAGAAGAAACATCATGGGTTTCATACCCAGACAACTTCTACTTATGACCACCAAGAACTAAATTAAGTAGATTTCTTAAAAATACCACCGCCCAGGCATTTTTAAGAAATCTACTTAATTTAGTTCTTGGTGGGGCACCTGGATGGCTCTGTCAGTTAAGCATCAATTCTTGATTTTGGTTCAGATCATGATCTCAGGGTCTTGGGGTTGAGCCCCACCTCCAGTTCTGTGTTGGGTGAAGAGTCTGCCTGCAGATTCTCTCTCTCTCTCTCTCTGCCCCTCCTCCCCCCTCACTCTCTCAAATAAATCAATTAATCTTTAAAAAATTACCTAGGATAATTACCTAGGATAATCTTGACAACTAAATCCAGCTGCCAATACCTCTTATACAAGTAAATATCGTTTAACATTTTTGGATAAACTTTTTTAATTTTTTCCCCAAATATGTTTATTTTATTTTTTCAGTGTCACAAGATTGATTGTTCATGCACCACACCCTGTGCTTCCTGCAATATGTGCCCTTCTCAATACCCACCACCAGGCTCACCCAACCCCTCACCCCCTCCCCTCTAAAACCCTCAGTTTGTTGCTCACAGTCCACAGTCTCTCCTGGTTCATTGCCCCCTCCGATTCCCTCCATTCACCCTTCCCTTCCTTCTCACAATGCCCTCTATGTTTTTCCTTATGCTCCACACATAAGTGAGACCATAAGATAATTGACTCTCTCCGCTTGACTTCTTATGCGGAGCGAAATAAGCTTTTTTTTTTTTTAAGTAAACATAGTTGAAATAAATTCATTTAATAATATACTTTAAAAGTCCTCCCAGTTAGCAAATTCTGATTAATGTCATGGATTTTGAGAGTATAATTTTAATCCATGGAAACATCCCATTCTGATAGTATGTATTCCATTAACTTTTCACACCCATCTACAAATACTGTAGTTCTGTGTAAGAGAAGATCAAACCTGACTTTCTCTTCTTGAGTTGCTTTCAGTACTCATATATTGACAACTTACATCTAGTTTACTTATTTCTCACCAAGATTATTTAAGTTTGTTATTGTTTTATTTTGTTTAAATACCTACTTACTTACTTGTCTTTGGTTCTACCATTTTCTTATGAAAATTTATTACGTTATATTATAGTCCGAAAATTGGTTATCACTATTTTTTTTAAAGAATTTTTTTTTTAAGATTTCATTTTTTTACCTGACAGAGAGAGAGAGATCACAAGTAGGCAGAGAGGCAGGCAGAGAGAGAGGGGGAAGCAGGTTCCCCGCTGAGCAGAGATTCCCGACGCGGGGCTCCATCCCAGGACCCTGGGATCACGACCCTGGCCAAAGGCAGAGGCCTTAACCCACTGAGCCACCCACGCGCCCCTGGTTATCACTATTTAAACATAATGGAATTTATTCTTAACTATATTAATTGGATTAATGACACCTTCCTTAGGTATTGCTATGTGGTCTACCATTTGCTGACATGGACCATAAATTAAAGTCTCTTTCTGTTATTGAATTATTGTGAAAGACTTGCCAGGTTTCTTGCAGTTTATACTTTATATGTTAAGGCTGGATTATTTATATGATAAAGGTACATTAGTAAGGCATTCATTTTGGTTTATGCCTACTGCATCTGATAAAATTTCCTCTATTTTCCTTCAGACAATTCTGCCTTAAATTTATGCTTGACTACATGCTTATTATCATAAATTTAGTTTCACTTCTATTAGATATTCCCAGATATGTTATCATCCATCTACTTAATTTAAACCTGAGACTTTCTTTTCTTTTCAGAGATGCTTCTTATGAAAAACATATATTAAGTTATATTTTATTTGTAATTATCTGTTACAATCTATTTTGAACTTCTAATCTGAGTTTATCTCATTTACATTTATTGATATAATATGTAAGTTTGGTCTTGGTTATGCTTTAGGTCAGATATGTTTCCTGATTTCCATATTCATTCATTCATTCATTCATTCATTCATTTATTATACTTAATTTATGATGTATCATGCTTTTGTTTAATTTTCTGGTAATTTGGGAAATTTGGGGGATATTTTGGTTGTGTAGCATTTGCTTTGGTTGAATTTTTAGTATATATTTCTCTATTTTTTTATTTTGACCATTTGAGGACTGTTTATAATCTTCCTGTTTTAAATGATGAGACTGATCACTGGTTTTTCTCTCACCAACTTCACTTATAATCTCTTTATAATATTTTTAAATCCTCTGCTTAATTGATTTCTGTTTCACTCTATTGAAGAGATTGTATTACATGTTCAGATTTTTAAATTTATACCTTAAGACTTTAAATAATGTACTAATATATTTACATATTATTCAAAATTATCAGAAATAATATCATTCCTCACAGAAGTTTTCAATTCCTCTGGAAAAATGTGAAGGAGCTCAATTGCTGGATAATATGACAGGAGTATGTTCAGTTTGGGAAGAAACTTCCAGACTATATTCCAAAGTAGTAGTGCCATTTTGCATTCCCACTATGAAGAGAGTTCCTGTTGCTCCACATCCTCATCAGCATCTGGTGTTGTCAGTATTCCAGATTTTCTGTATTCTAACAGGTGTGTAACGTCAGACGCCTATTAGAATCTTGTTGTTTGAATATATTAAACATATTTTCATATGCTCTTTTGCCATCTGCATATCTTTTCAGTGAGGTATCTCTTGAGGTATTTTGCCAGCTTTTTAAATGATGTTGTTTGCTTCTTTGTTGCATTTTTAGAGTTCTTTGTATATTTCGGGTATACTGTCTTTTATTAGATGTGCTTTTGCAGATATGTTCTCCCCATCTGTGGCTTATCTTCTCCTTCTCTCGCTCTCTTTTTTAAAGATTTCATTTATTTTTTTTTGAGAGAGAGAACACAAGCTCGTTGAAGGGCAGAGGGAGAAGCAGACTTCCTGCTGAGCAGGGAGCCCAATGCAGGACTCGATCCTGGGACTACTGGGATCATGACCTGATCGGAAGGCAGATGCTTAACCAACTGAGCCACTCAGGTACCCCAGTCATCTCCTTCTCTTGACAGTGCCTTTCTCATTGCAGAAGTTGTAGTCTACTGCCTAATCCCTGATGCTTACTTTACTGACAGTATATGGTCATTAATTTGTTATAGCAAGCAAATCAATCTTTCTAAGGAATTTTCTGTTGTGATAAAAGATATATTCTGCACATTTTACTATGAATTTTATTTGTGGCTGAACTTTTATGGGTACCTTATCTTCTTCTATTCCTTGGTTACATATTTAACATAAACAGGTTTTCCAAGACTTTCTTTTTTTTTAACCATTGCATTATTTTTCATATCTAGCTCCACTTATCTCAAAACTGTTTTTTTTAAGATTTTATTTATTTATTAGAGAGAGAGAGAGACTGAGAATGAGAGGGGAGAAGGTCAGAGGGAGAAGCAGACTTCCCACAGAGGCGGGAGTCCGATATGGGACTCGATCACGGAACTCCGGGATCATGACCTGAGCCAAAGGCAGTCGCTTAACCAAATGAGCCACCCAGGCACCCTCAAAACTGTTTTTAACCTCTCATTCAATGCCATAGTTTGATGGCCCTCTGTTTATCAATATTCTAGTGATATTGAGCAAGGAGTGGAAAGACGTGGTTTCTTGGCATTGTTTATTTCTTGAACTCCCTCGTACACACTTTTTAAAAATCCTCATCAAATGTTAGTCCGCCTATTCAAGGAAATATTCGTTTGCTTGCTTGTTTGTTTGTTTGGGGGGCATTCTATTCAGGTTTCATTTTGTCTCCCCATATCACTTTTAAAGAAACACTAATCCCCATTATTTTGGCTACATAGTGAGTGCAGTTACAACCTCTACACCATCTGTCAAAGGAAGAAAAGAGATAAATTATGTAAATATTTGGCCAAGCTGTTATTAGTTCTAAATGTAGATGAGCAAGAATACAACTGGAATATGCTGAAAAATCTCCCCCATGGAGAGCCAGCTCTTGCAGAGTATTTTATCTAATTTATTATCTCTTTATGTGTGTTCTAGTTAATCTCTATTTAAGTCTAAAGATAATTAATTCTTGATGATTATGTTTATCTGATTTTCCCTTTCATGTTTTCTTTCCAGCTGGGAAAAATAAAACAAAAGCAAAATATTGAATTCTGTGGAATTTCTCTGTCTTGGTTATGACTTAATTATGAAATCAATATCTTGCTTTAAGTGAGTTTCTGAGTCCTTATCTGCAGATTGGCATGGACTAAAGATCAATTACTAGTTTGAAAATTTCTTTTTTGGGATATCCCACTACTTTCATTGATAATGTTTGATAATTTTAAAAACTAAAATATACTAATTTTTTTCTCTAAATTCCACATTAGTTCTCAAAGTTTTGAGTGTGGCATTGTACTTTCCCTTTCTTTGATGGATCGTTGTAATATATTTGATACTTTTTTTCTAGTTTTGTCATTAAGTGTAAGAGGAGAAAAATCTGGAATAGTTTATGTTGCCACAGAATATTGCCAGAGAAGTCTCCTTACGTTGATTTTAAAAATAAAATTCTAAGTCAGTATTTGCACGTAGTAACTTGAAGTTGATTTGTACAAAAAAAAAAAATGCTAAAAGTCCTAGAGTTAGACATTTGGAAACTCCATTAATTATACTAAGCCATTAGAGTATAATGATTACATAAATAATAAAAAGCCTAAGGAATTATGAAGGTTTAAATTAAACTCTAAATTTTCTTAAGCTGAGTGTTTTCATAAGCATTTTGAAATAGTTTTATTATATGTAATAATTTTGTAATAGATTGTTTGCTGCATTATAGAATATTTAAACCTGCCAATCTCTTAACAATTTTATAAAACCTTAGTTTTTGAGTAGCTACTTCCTGTTTTTATTTTCACAAACACAGTGCATGACAGTGATTTTATATTAGGGAAACAGGAGAAGAAAATTAATCACTGTTTCTTGAGAGTTTCAATGATTGATTAAGTAATAGACATTGTTTGGCATCAATGAACAATGTGCTTTCAGCAAGAGGATTTAGTTTTAATTAATTAATGTGTTTGTTTTTAGATTTATAGAAATGGGGTCTTCTAAAGTATTTTAAAATAATTGTACTGTATGAAATATAAATGATAAATAAGGGTAGTAAAATGACTTTTATGTTAAGCCATAAGCTTGTAATTAATGAAATTTATGCAAGATAGATGTCTCTTTCCTTGAACTTCAAGAACCAGGACATGTTAATTAGGGGCTGAGGTCTGCACATTCAGCCATTTTTCTATAATTCCCCATCCCTCCTGTCTTCTCTCCCTTAAATAAGCATTTAAAATACTTAAACTAAGTCATATCTTTAATGGGGGCACATGAGAAAAATGGATAAGACATTCTACCTGCACAAATGAATCTTATCACTTAATACAGAGAGCAAGATGGATTGAGATAAATTAAAATATTATGTGGTCTTTCCCAGCCTAGTGATATGGCCACAGTTGCCTTTGCCTTCTCATGTGTAAGTAAATTACTGTCCGCTTTCTCTGCTCTCAGCCTCAAGACTTTACTTTATTATTTCTTATAAGGCAAGTCTGCTAGCAATGATTTCTTTGTATTGTTTACCTTGGAACTTTTATTTCACCTTCATTTTTGAAAATAGTTTTGCAGCCTATCATTGCCCTCTGTACACCTTTATTTCTGATTAGAAGCCAGCTATTAATCTTATTGGGATGCAAGTAATTTATTTTCTTTTGTTGCTTTTAGTATTTCCACTTTGTCTCTGGCTGTAAGCTTTGATGCATTTGGATATGACTGCTTATCCTACTCAGATATGTAAATTAATGTATTTCCTCAATGAGGGGATCTCTGAGTCCTGGAGAAGAGGCAGAGTTGCTGATAGACTCAACTACAAGGACAAATCCTAGGGTCTGCATGAAGAGCACCAGGTAGCAGGTAATTTGTACCTGGAGGCAATGACTACATCCATGGCTTTAAGAAGTAACACTCCCAATGTGGCTGAAGAGGGTAAATGGGAACAGAGGCACAGAAGTGAGACTCCAGAAACTCAGTCACAATGTAATCAGAGTCCAGAAGACACCAAGCCAATCTGTGTCTCTCTCCCTGGCTACATCGTTGTTCCCTTGGTGTCAAACCAGACCCCATACTTTGAAGCCATTATAGATCGAAAGAAGAATGGGTGGGGGGTGACTACAAAAGAGTGAATATTTTATATTAGAAATCTTTATAGATAATACCCAATTATATATTTGGGTGTTAGCCCAAAGCATATAGGTAGGTAGATAGGTAAGTGGTATGTAAGGTATTTCAGATACATGAAGCCTATACAACAATATGATATATTCATCATCAAAAATGATTGTTTTAAAGATAAATATAAGGGACAATTTAAGAATTCTCTCACTTTCAATTGTAAGAGCTTATGGGCAAGGACAAATCAGCCTATTGAAAATAAGTGTGCTATATTTTCTTTGCATATATGAGTAGTAACATGGAACTACTTACATCTTTGTCATGTAGAAAAAATAGAATAAAAGCAACACAAAATTTTAACAAAGTTTATGCACTAAAGACTTAATATTTAAAGAAATGAATTCTTCCCAAAACAATTTATAAAGATCTCTCAGGGCATCTCGGCTGCTCAGTCGGTTAAATATCTGACTTCGGCTTAGGTCATGATCCCAGAGTCCTGGGGTCAGCCCCACATGGGGCTCCCTGCTCAGTGAGGAGCTTGCTTGTCATTCTCCCTCTGCTGCTCCCCCTGCTTGTGCTCTCTCACTCTCAAATAAATAGATAAAATCTGACAAACAGAAAAGATCTTTCCATCCCGACTTAAATTTCAATACAATGACTTCAAATTTAACCTGAAAAATAAACACTTGATAATTAATAAGAATATATTGAAAAAAAGCCCAGAGAACAAAGAAAATATTTGAAGATAACTTGCATTTTAACATTTGAACATAATTGTAAATAAATCGTAATATGATTTGGAACATGATGTAAAGTTTTGAAAATATAGTGTGTGATTAACGGAGCAAGGTGTAGCTACTTGAAAAGTACACAGCGAACTGGAGATACTTCAAAATAAGACTAAAATAGAACATTACACAATAAAAGTTATTTTAGACTATGAGAGACAGATGTTTATTGTTTATTCTTACTGTTGTTTTACTGTAAAACTATCTTAGGGGAAGGACAGATGCAGGAAACCTCATCTCTGTACTGGACATCTCTGTAAGTACGAAATACAGCTTTTTCATGTAGAATGCATTATGGCTTCTGTAATACATATTTGACCTTGGTTTGCTGTGAAATGTAGTGAAATATTATTCATTTTTATAAAAGATTTTATTTATTTGAGAGAGAGAGAGCACGAGAGGGGAATGGGCACTCCCTGCTGAGGAGGAAGCCTGACACGGGGCTCGATCCCAGGACCCCAGGATCATGACCTAAGCCAAAGGTAGATGCCCAACTAACTGAGCCACCAGGTGCCCCAAAGTATTATTCAATTTTAAAAATTTTACATGATCATTCTTAAACAACCTAGGTCACTAGGCCAACTAGAATTCCCCTAATATGTGGACAATATTGCTTCAACTATATCACAGACCGTTTTTTAAAATTTTTATATATTTTTACACTTCCATAACAATGCCTTTTATAGAATTTTGCATTATAGACAAGGTTTTTCATATTAAAAAAACAGAAATTAACATATTTGCCTGTGTTTACTAGTTTTCTAAAATAAAATTATTTTAAAAACTTATCTAAGTTTTAAGAAACATATTTCTTACATATCTATCACATGAATGTACACAGGGCCATATCTACATACATTTCTCTATTTAAATATTCATAAGTACATCTACATACATAGACTGAAAGAAATAGAGATAGATGTAGGTGAAGATAGAGAATTTCATACAAGTGAAATATAATAGCATATTTTTTAATAAGACTAGAAAGATATAGACTTTCTTTACTCAGGTTGATAAATTTGCTATCCATATGGAAACAAACATTTTTTATATTGACTCAATAACTTTTTTCATACAAAGTGATTTCAACATCGCTTTAATATTATTGGTATTGAGATACATTTTTAAAGCTCATTGCAAATATTAGAATAGTATAGGGATGACTAATAACTGAAATAATATTTCTGATTTAAGACTTTCAGGAGAAATGTAATTTAATCATCAAGAATCTGCTCAAGAAAAGTACTTGAAAGATTTTATTTACAGTCTATAACTCCCTCGAATATTAAAATTATTTTTGTTGCCCTTGAAAAATTCTAGAATGCAAGACAAGGCTGTCAGAGACTTATACAAAACAGTGTTAGTACAAAATTAAAATAAATTCAAAATGAAAAAAAAATTACTTCCATTAACCGAGAAGAGTTAAAACTACATGGTCCCATTATAATTTACTTCATTCTTTAGAAGTGAATTTCCTTAGCAAAGTGACAGGCTGAAATCATTCTGTAAAGGCATATAAGAAAAAAACTTAAAATTACATTCAAAATACTCTAAAGATGAAAATATAGAATAGCTTATCTGTGAAAAAGTGAAAGATATTAACATCATTAATCTGCATCCCTATGAAATAGGTCAACTTTTGAATGCCACTATAAATCTCTGCACATTAAATTTTAATCCTGGTTTTACATAATCAACGCTAGTTCATTTTTTCCTGAGCCTTTTAACTTTTATATACTTAGAGGTATATTTTATGGGGGGGAGGTGTCAGAAATAGAGACACACAGGAAAAAAGAGGCAAAGTATTCAAGTATTTCATTGACATTTAGGTGGTTTTTATGCTCTTAGAAAGGATACTCTGTTCCCTTTTTCTTTAATAATGAATGAGTATTTTAGGACCTAAGTTTTCAACTATACTGCTCTTTTTGACATTATCGTGCCCCCCCACCTCTGCCCACCAATGTGCCTTCTAAACATTTCTCTTCTCTCAATTTCTTCCACTCTTCTTCATGTTCTGAGATCATCTATTTTAATTCTTCTTTTTCTTCTCTAATATTACTACACTTTCCAAATATCTCATTTTGTTTATTTATTTATTTATTTACTTTAATTTTATTTTTTCAGTGTTCCAGGATTCATTGTTTATGCACCACACCAAGTGCTCCATGCAATATGTGCCATCCTCAATACCCACCACCAGGCTCATTCTTTTTAATTCTCCAGTCTTACTACGTCGCTATTTGTCTACACAAATCCATTAGAGGTTCTTAGTTTTTGACTATAACCTTTATATTAGTGATTATACTACTTTCTCCTCTTCATTTGGTCTATTTTTAGGTATACTTTTATACTTTAAGTTCTCTTGGGGACACTTCCTAATATTTATCTGGTAAGCTCCTGTGCTCCTTAATATAAACTCTTAAGTTCACACATGAAGACAATACTTATCAACAACTACCCATGACCATCATTGACATTGTCCTTCTTCCTTTCAGAGCTAAAATTTCTAAATCTTTTATCATAGTTTTTCTCTCCTCTAAATGGATATGTCAATAATTACTTAAAATCTTTTTTTTTTTCCTTAATAGCTCTTTTCTCTGTCTTCCCAGCTGAAACTTCATCAACTTCTGGGTAGATTGTTACCCAGCTGATTCCTATCTTCCATAAGCACTGCACAGATGATTCCTTCCTGACTTTGTTTCAGTACAAGACATAGACTAAACAGCACTTTACATCTTCTGTATGTGTTTTTGTAGGGAGTGGCCTGAGGATTTTAAGGTCAAGAACCATCTAGTCTTTTAGCCCTATCCTCAGGAGAAGTAACCACCTTCTAATGATAAGTTCAGCAATAAGAACCAAGAGGACTTCAACTACGATGACTGTGGCAAAGGATCCTCACTTCTACATCTGGAATTTACTGACTAGGACCCATTCCCATATATGATACACACTACATGCAGTGGGGACAATTTTTTAAAAAATATTTTATTTATTTATTAGAGAGAGAGAGAGCGAAAGAGACAGAACATGAGAGGGGAGAAGGTCAGAGGGAGAAGCAGACTCCCCATGGAGCTGGGATCCCGATGCGGGACTCGATCCCAGGACTCTGGGATCATGACCTGAGCCAAAGGCAGTTACTCAACCAACTGAGCCACCCAGGCGTCCCACAGTGGGAACAATTTATTGGTGAACTATAATCTTTGCTTTTTTCTTTAAAGACTTTATTTATTTATTTATTTATTTAGAGAGAAAGCATGGTGGGGGGAGGGACAGAGGGAGAGGGAGAAGCAGACTCCCCACTGAGTAGGAAGCCTAATGTGGGACTCAATCCCAGGACTCTGGGATCATGACCTGAGCCAAAAGCAGACGCTTAAGTGACTGAGTCACACAGGCGCCCTTATAGTATTTACTTTAAAAAAATTTTTTTAAGTAAGCTCCACACCCAGCATGAAGCCCAACATAGGCCTTGAACTCATGTCCCTGAGATTAAGACCTGAGCTCAAGAATTGGATGCTCAAGAGAGCCACCCATGTGCCCCTACAGTCTTTGCTTTTAAAGTGGAAAACCATTGAGCAATGTTCTGCATCCTTGTGTTCTAGCACTTAAATCGTACAGAAACCCGAAACCCTAGGTGAAGTCTTACCTCTTGATGATGAATTTGCTGACAGTGCCAGCCCACAGGGCCACTCAATGACCCTTCTGTAGTTCTTCAGCCTCTTGACATTTTCATCCTAGTAGATTATCCTGGTAATCTTAGGTACTCATAGGTTTTCCATATATTTTTAGATATTCTGTCCTTTTTTTTTTTTTCATTTTTTATTTCCCTTCACCCCCAACCTAATGCTAGGCACCCTTAATTGATTTATTTAGTATTCCTTTGTAGGATTTAT
This sequence comes from Nasua narica, assembly GCA_028533885.1. NCBI lineage: Eukaryota > Metazoa > Chordata > Mammalia > Carnivora > Procyonidae > Nasua > Nasua narica. The sequence goes on along the minus strand of CM052808.1, from coordinate 75,023,419 downwards.
ACATTGCTATCATACTAATAAGAAATGTTTTACAGATATGACAGAGATCTCGATATTTTAAAGTGAATTTGATGTTTTTAAAGGAATATAGAAGTAAATGAGAACTGTTCCCACAATGCCACAGTTCTTTCACCTTTAAATATTTATCAATAATTTAGAGGATAACATCTCTCCTTTCCTCCTGCACTAATGCATTACACTGTACCCTAGCTCCCTGAAATGTCAATGTGCCTTCCCAAGATACTGAATTAGCAATAGGGACTAACTTAGACAACTTAAAACTTGAGAATCTTAAGGAGAAGCAAACAGAGATGTGAAAGTTGAAGCCATCACTTCTAGAGAAAAGTTTACTTTAGCCTTCAAGGGTAGACATCGGTAGTACTTAACTTCTCAAAGCCATATCCTTGGCTAAAAAAGCAAGAGAAACAAGGATTCCCAGTTGAATTTTCTCCCTTAATTGCTCAGTAGCCAACTCTACAAATTGATTCCATCATAAGAATGCAATTTAACTTTTTGGGGGGATTTTAATTGATTTTAATATTGCAAGCATCTTATCTGGTTCATGGCTCCCGATGGCATTAGGGAGGTGTATCTCAATAAGGGCTGCTACTATATTAAATCAGTATATCAATACACCCTGCATTAAGAAGCAAGGGCCTTAGAGAATCTATGAATCAAAGAGGAAAGAAGAATGGTTGCTGAATTCCAGTCTTCCTAAAACAAACACATTAATGGAAAAACATCATAAAAGTTCTCCTTTGTGCTGAGGGATACATAAAGCAAAAATGCATAGCATGGTAAATAGTTCCCTTCCAAATATTGATATAAAGCATTAAAATATTTTCTCTGGGGCAGAAAATTCAAATAGTTACATGAAAATAATGCATAAGCTCTATGGATAAAAAAAGCGGTGACCTTGTTTATGACAATCATTTCTTCTAAAATGAAGAAAGTAACTGTGGTGCCTTTCTCACAAGAATGCAGACAGCTCTGATTTATGACCCGCTGTGGCTCCACACTGAATAGGAGAAAATCTACAGACCTTTGACTGCCTTTTCACACACAAGTTAGAAATACTGATGAACAGAATCCCTGAAAACAGCCAATTAATTCTTAATAAAGCATAATGACTATATTACACTATATTTAATATCAAAGTTTTATTGGAAAAAATACTTACCCAAAAAGAAATGAAAAACAACTTTCGCACAAAACAGCATGAACGATTGCTCTTCGATCTGCTGTGGCTATAATGATGGTAGAAATAATGATGACAGTTAACATCTATGTTTAGACGCTGGACTTCTGTGCATCATTGTTCCTCACAACGCCCATTGTATTGTTATCATCTCTACTCATGGTTGAGAAAATTATAGCAAACATTAATTTATTAACATGCCAATAGACAAAGGGACGGAGCTGTATCCCTGTTTCTAGAGTCACATTTTATTGACTGGCTCTTCTGTCATGACTGGAGGTCTAGCCTCCCTCTAGAGTTGACTGTTGACAGAAAATAAGGTCACATGGAATTGAGAAAGTCTTTCCCTGGAAAAGATGTATTCCTCAGGTTGTTTTCCATTGATCATGGCTTACATGATCACATCAGGGAGAAAAGATTAGTAGTGTGAGCGTCATCTTGCCAAACCATCCACAGCAGGGGTCAGAAACTGTGAGCCTGTGAGTGAGAAAGAACACTGGATTTCTTCTATTGGAGGTAAGCGAAAACCCCAGAGCTGTTACTGAAAGACAGTGGATTGATGAACAGTTCTGTGTGGGATATGGAGGAGCAGTGACAGACACTGGACACTGGAGGTGATAGCACTTCCCAAAGTTGGATGGGATAGAGAGCACCTGGCTATAAGTCAAAGAATCCTGCCCAAGCATTGGTGGCATGGTGGTTAGCATAGCTGCCGCCCAAGGAATCATAGACGGCTGTGCCTGAAACGTGAAAGAGAGTTGTTCCAAATTCAACATGCATTCAAAACGATGGCTTACTAAGCATTACATTATTTTTTTTATTAATGGAATTTCTATTACTTTCAGAACTGTAGATAGGGATAGTTTTACCATGAGAACAAGAGGGATCATGAAGCCAGAAAAGGGAGGAGCAGGTGATGTGGGCTGGGTGAAGCATGAGGATTACTGATGGAAACAGCAAGGTTGTGTTTGGATTATGTTTGTACATTTATGGTGTAAACTTCTGGAAACTATACTATATTCTGTTATTATCACAAAACCTTAATAGATTGTCTTTATTATCACTGTATAAGTGAAGAAGTTTCTAGCTTGGTAATGGCAGAACCATAATTCAGATCTGGTTCTTAGAGATTCTGTAACTCATAATCTCACCCACCCACTGTACCACGTAATCACAGAAAACTCTTCTTCATTAACAGCTGAGACACTATTGTAATAATTATTGCCATAGAGCAAATATTTTTAAAATACCAATCTAAAACCAAGTATTCATCCTAAGACAATATCCAAGAAAGAGAGTCAACTATCAAAGCTAAAGGTAAGGGATACAAGGGATACAATTTTGGTCATCAGGAGGAAAGATCATAGAATTCAAGATAGATAATGCTCAGTCAAAAAAAAAAATGTGGAGAAGATTTAAGGTCATCATTGGCAAGAGCAAATAAGGAAAAAGAAAAAAATGGCATGAGGAAATCCAGAAAATCCAACTTATTTTTAATTGAAGGTAACTTTGTGATGTTGGATTCTCTTCAATTATTTTTATTAACATAATGGGTGCAGACTTTAAATACATGGTTGTACACACTTTAATGTGCATTAAGGATTCTACTCTCTGCTTAAAAATTATATATTTGTAGGGGCGCCTGGGTGGCTCAGTGGGTTAAAGCCTCTGCCTTCGGCTCAGGTCATGATCTCAAGGTCCTGGGATCGAGCCCCACATCAGGCTCTCTGCTCGGCCGGGAGCCTGCTTCCCCCTCTCTCTCTGCCTGCCTCTCTGCCTGCTTGTGATCTCTCTGTCAAATAAATAAATAAAATCTTTTAAAAAAATTATATATTTGTATTTCTGGAAAGTCATGAAAGCTACCCTGCTCTGTTTTCAAATCTCTAGATCTGGTTTTGGGTGGGAAAAAAAACCATAATTATAAAATATGCAATTTAAACCTCTTAGCTTTCTCTTATTAGTCTCCATCCTTTTTCTTCCTTCTCATACCCTATATAATGATTACCACACCATATATGTCATTCGAAATCGACTGTTCAGAGTTCTGAAAACATGCTTTATATTTTAGTCTCTAAGACTTTGTTCAAACTATTGTATTAAACTGGAGTAGCTTTGTTTCAGTTTACCTCTTACCTGGACTGTATGAATTCCTATCCCTCAGAGAAATGGCGCCTTCTTATGTGAAGTCAACTTCGAGTTAAATTTATTTCTTATTCACTCTTCATAACACACTTTGCTAGATATGAAAGTATCTGTACATTTGTCTTTATCCACTTAGATTTTAAGCCCTGAAAAGGTAAGTTCCATGAGTTATTTGACTCTGTAGAACAAATGTACTCATAACTGAATTATACTTGCAACATTTTTATAGAATTGGGATCACACAGAAACTTCAAAAATGACGAAAACCTAATTTTGCAAATAATTATGATGGAGTATCCATAGGAATTGGGTCATATATAAATCCATATTACACAATGTAAAAATCAAAATTCAGCTCAGGGAACTCAACATCTAATAGAAATATTTGTAAGCGAAGAGTTTACTCTCATTTGACAGATTCTATTAATTGTTCTTATAAAACAGTGTTGACTTTTCTGTGTAACACTAGTAAGCGAGCAGAACAGCTTGAGCCTGTTAACTTCAGGCAGCAGCAAATGAGACTGTAATATTTAAATTGATACTTGTAAATGGTATAATGAGATCACTGGGTCTGACAAAACCAGATGTCACTTAAAAATCTTATTGCTACATACGCTACAATTTTAGCCTCTGGATTTCCATGACCTCTCAGCTGAGCTTCTAGTCTTCTACTAGTTGGGCAGCTTTTATAGAGTATCAGGGAAGGAAATCTCTCTTTCTTTCTTTTCCATGTTCATTCCTTAAAAACAAATTAGATTCCGGGCATTTTGTACATGAAGGAGATAATGCCCATTCCCTTGGAAGTTAGTTTATTATTTTTAGCCAGATATTAAGCTATGCATTACTTCTGGTTTCCAGGAATCACACATTTCATTTAAAAAAATTATATAGCCTCACATCATCTCTTCCAACTTTATATTCAATTTTCAAGAAACAATTAAAATCCCATTGAAGAGTTAATGAGATTATTCCTCTTAAAACACCATAGCACTATTGTACTTAAGCATTTCAAACACTGAACCTGACGAAAGCACAGGCTGATGTTTGCCACAGGTTGTTTTTAATTTGGATAATTAAAGAGTTAATTCTTGTTATTTTCTTTTAAGTGGACAAAAACATTAATTTGTAATATATTCAAAACTAGACAGCAAATCACACACTATGGAATTCGTGTTTATTAGCACAAATACATCTTCAGAGTAATTTTGCCAGTGATTTCCATATGATGCAAAAGGTAGAGAGAACTTTATCCATTTCACATCCTCTAAGGCAGAACAATGTGGTCATTTGGAAGGGATACCTTCCTATGCATCCTGAGGTCCACTCTCAAACTGGACCAATCCACAGTCACACTGATTTCTGGAGATAATGAGAAGCCTGTGTTTCTTCTCTGCATCCCAGGCTGATGGTAGTCAGGCCAGGAAGAAGCAAACCTGTGTTTGTTATTTGATGTTCCTGTCCTCAAATCTTTTATAAAATCTACTATTTTTTTAATGAAAAATTTGTTTTTTCATTAATGAAAAATTTTTTTCATTAATGAAAAATTAATGAAAAATTTTTGTTTTTTCATTAATGAAAAATTTGCTGTTCCATGCTCAGATCTTCAAGTCTGTCTCATATAGCCTGTCTATACGTGACAATTTGTCACGTTTCTCCATATAGCCGTCTATATGAGACAGACTTGAAGATCCGAGCATGGAACAGCAAACATAAATCTGTTTAATTCTTTCTTCCAGATTGAGGAAGGAGCATCTATGACCGAAGGCAAAAGGACTAATATTCCCCATTGTATATTCTCTGAACCATCCTGGAAATTCTTACACAGTTTAAAAAAAGAAGAAAAAAGAAAATACAAAACACAAAGTATTCTTTTACTTTTTCATACTTACGTGGTCTTGGAATTGCCAAGGAGCTATACTGTACAATGCCGTTCAATTTCAGCAACAATTTTTTTTAGGGCACACATGACGCTCCTGGTTCACAGCTGAATAGAGGAAAAAGTTATTTTTCCTTTCTATGTATCTTTCCAGGGGCACCAGAGTTGTCCCTCTGTGGGTCTGTGAAACCCTTCCCTTCTCATCATAAAAAGTGTAAATAGGCTTACTTTTTGTGCACTCAATTAAATCAATCAACAAAACAAAACAGTCACTCACTGAAAATAGAATGGTACATTAGTATTGGGTCAGGCTGTCTTTATTTTTAGGTGGCCATAAGGCAATACTGCTGGCAGAATTGAAAATATGAGATCCATAGTTTTTAAAGAGAGGCAAACACCTTAATGCCTTCCTGTGGAGTTACTGGCTGCCACCAAAAAGAAATTCTCATTAAGTGCTCCCTTTAAACATTAAAATGGAGGACAAGTGTTGAAGAGTATGGATCACTGCGAAATTAAAAGCCTGGCATGTTTGAAACCTATGATTAATATCACCTTTCCCTGCAAAACTCAGTTAACAAGGCTCTTTGGAAGTTTTCTATCATATATCAAGGTATTGATAAATTGCAAATTGAAATCTGCATTGCTCTCAGATTATATTTACAGTTAAGGTCAAGAATTTGTTATTGATTGATTATTCAACCTCTCAGATGTTGAGTCAAGAACAGTATTCCTACAAAAGGAGTGATTTTATACGCTTACAGTAATAAGCCTGGGATATTTTTCACCAACTTTGGTGTGGAGGACCAAGTTTGTAAAACTGTAATATATTTTAGGGGGCAATTCTCTGTATGGAATGATTGTAAATTGAAGTAAAAAATATAGGATAAAATATAAGATAAAAAATACAGTTCAAAGTTTACTCCTAAAGCTGTATTGTCCACGTGCTCTAATGCTAAGCATTTATTCTTTCTGAGTCTCTGTTGGATGACCTATAATGTGGGGATAATAATGATAAAAACATCACAGTAGAATTGTGAAATCAACAAAGGTGAAGCGTGCACACAACTCTTTTATCAGTAAAGCTCAACATAAGCCTTTCTAATAGCCTCAATTTGTTGCCCTGACTATAAACTGATAGAAGGAGCATTACTGGGGCTTACTTTCAGAACCCTACATGCTTACAGACATCAGACTCTAAGATCTTGTTGGTAGAGAGGTTGTGGCTTTGTGATTCCAACACTTTCAATTTGTCACGTTTCTTCATGACACCGAAGTACATTCTAACTGAAATGTCTGTACTATAACTGAATCAGCAAAAGGACATTTGGGGAAAGTGCCTCTCCCTTCTAATGTTGACATTGAGGGACGTATAACACCAGTTTCCCAGCGAAGAAGAAGAGGAGCTACTTGCCATTGATTTTGTTAAGAGGAGGAACGTCACCCATGGAGAAACCCTGGGGCAAGACTCTTATTTCTGGTTCCAGAAAGTAAGGAGCGTGGAAGCTGCTGGGCCCTCCCAACAGCAAGTGAAATGCTGAAGACACTGAAGAATGAACAACTCTTGAATGTAACCAAGGGGGGAGGACAGAGCAGACTGCTGCCTCACGCCCCCCCAGATGAGAGAGACACTCGTACGTGTGCAGACTTGCCGGGAACAGGACCACTGAGGAAACCTGACTGCCATTCGAGGCTAACTCGCTGGAGGCTCTGTGTAGACAGGTCAGAGGGTCAAACACTCCAGGAAGACCTAATAACAGGGGGTCCCCACAGTATTGTGAGATTTACCTCCAGGAGACCAATTGTTTTGCTACATTAAACGTCTGAGAAAACTCCCCTTGTGCCTCCACAAGGGGCCAGGGAGAGGAACCACCTCGAAATACCCAGAGCACTCTATCCTTCCTAACAAGGCCTGCCCCCAGGAGAAGCCCGCTAACCAGAACCTAACCTGCTGGGGCATTATCCAAGCCTAACTGACCCAGAAGAAGGGGAATACCCAGCTCCAGCCAGCTCTGGCTTCCCTGTCCCCCTGAGCCGGAGAGAAAAAGAAACCCGAGAACCCCAAGTGAAGTGTCCAAACAGGCTCATGAGAGACTGAGCCCCAATCCCAGGGCTGTAGAAGCCTTCTCCAGCCCCACACCCCCCACTACATCCCCAAAGATCTCTTTCCAGCAGTTCCTTTTCCAGAGTATCGCATTTGGCTATCGTGACAAAATGACAAGGCATGCCAAGAGGCAAAAAACAGTTTAAGGAGACAGAGCAAGGATTAGAACCAGACAAGGCAGGAGTATGAGGATCCTCGGACTGGGACTTGAGAACAACTCTGATGATGAAGACGCGAATAATGAGCAATCTAATGGATAAAACAGCGTGCAAGGACAGGTGGATCTTGTGAGCAGGAAGATGGAAATCCTGAGAAGCAAAAAGAAACGCTAGAGATAAAAAGCAGTGTAACAGAAATGAAGGATGCCTTTGAAGGGCTTATTAGTAGCCTGGACCCAGCTGAGAAGACTTTCGGCAGGATGTATCAACAGAGACCCTGAAAACCAAAAGGCAAGGATGACAAGGATTGAAAAAAGAACAGAATAGCCAAGGTCTGTGAGACAACCGTAAAGGGCGTAACACGTCCATAGTGAGAATTATAGAAAATAATTTTTTTTTTGAAATATCTGCTTGGTATTGAAATCCAGGCTGACAATTTTGTGATGAGATGTGACTCTGGTGTCTTGCTTGCTGACTTGGTTTTGCTGATTTTTTTCACTCTGATTTTCCAGCATCGGAGAAACTGAGTTTTGCTTGCTTCGTTTTTGATGAGACGTCTGCTCTAGCTTTGAGCTTCGCATCTCCACATGGGTCGTTTCTGTCGTCTTTCCGCTCGTCTTTAAAAAATGCTGTCGTCTTTTGAGTTTCTTAGACCTGTGGTTTGGTGGGTTTTGTTCCCACAATTCTTGGCCAGTATTTCTTCATATTTCTCATCTTCCCAGTTTTCTTTTGTACGTCCAGGCTTTCATGGACACGCGAGCTGGAACATTGGCTGTTCCCTAGCTCCTGCCTTCTCTGCTCTATATGAACGTGTGTTTTATTTTGCTTCTTTCTTCTGTGTGTGTGTGTCACAGATTACACAGCTGGAACCAGTCTTTCTTCAAGTGAACTGAATGTTTGCTAAGCTATTTTAGATACACTGATGAACCCATGGGAGATGTTGATCACCTCCTTTACTATGCATTTCATTTCTTGCCTTTCCATTTGATTTTTTTCAGGGAGTTTTCCTCTCTCTGCTGAATTTACCCACCTGATTTTCATGATGTCCATATTTCCACTAGACCTTTTAAAATATAATTCACAGTTTCGATTGTCTTTCTGATTATCCCAATAACCTGGTCCTATTTCAGTCTGTTTCTGTTGATTGCTTGCTTTCAGATTTTCTTTTTTGGTTGTCACTGTTTTTCCTTGTTTCATGGTATGCATCATCACCTTGCCTTGAACATCAAATATTGTATGGAGAGCAGGAGGCACAAAAATACAGTTTTTCTGCCTGAAAATCGGTGTGCCTTTTCTTCTGCTAGGTCTTTAGTGAGGGGGATCAGGTTAATGTGCTCAGGGGCCACGTGGTTTGGGATATGTTGCTGCAAAGGTCATCCTTAGCAACACAGACTTCCCGCTATCCATTAACAGAGGTGTTCAAGATGAGGGCTTGTCTGTCAGACTATTCCGCCACGGCTGCCTTGCCTCAGCACCGGGTTTTCCCTGCACACTGCCCATCAAAAAGGAAGTCCCTTCCTATCCATGTCGTTCTCTTACTGCAGACGGCTGCTAAGCCTTGCTGGATGCCTTGTAGCCTGAGGTGGGTCATGTTGGATCTCTGTTCGTCATTCTGAGTAAGACCCCGTCTCAGCCTGACACTTTGTTCTAGGATCGCAGAGGTTTGGCTTTTGAAATGACGTGTCTCCATTCTCCTCCACGAAATAGTTCGGAACGCATGCCTGCCCCTGCCCCACAGATAAAGTTTCTTTCCTCTTTCCTTCCTTTTTCCCCTTCTTCTTTCTGTCTTTCTTTCCCTTCTTTCCTTCTTCCCTCCCTTCCTCCCTCCCTCCCCTTTCTTTCTTTCTTTCTTTCTTTCTTTCTTTCTTTCTTTCTTTCTTTCTTTCTTTCTGGAAAGGATTGATTTCTTAGCCATACTGACGCCACTATGCCATGAACACTCTCCACCTTCCTATACCTGAGGTCTTTCTTAACTCTTTCCATCAGTGTGTTATGGTTTCCAGCATAAGATAGCACACTATATATTCTGTACATTTATTCCTAAATATTTCCTGTTTACTGGTGTTATTTTAAGTGGTACTGTATTTAAATTTATTTATATTGCTATATTTAAGTTAAATTAATTTTAGTTTATATTTCATTTAAATTAAAACTGTTCATTACTAGAATATATAGCAAGATATGATTTTTATTGAACTTGAACAATGCAACATTTCCTAAGCCACTTATTTCTAGGAGCTTGTTTGAAAATTATTCATATTTTCTAGGTCAATATTCACATTGTCTGCAAATAAAGAAAATTGTGCTTCTTTTTCTCAATCTCTTTGCTTTTTATTTTTTTGCTTGCATTGTTGCACTGCTTAAGCTTCCATTGCAATATTTAACATGAGTAGTAAAGGAGTGCATCCCCTTTTCAAATCTGGTCTTGGAGGAGAAATTGCCTTTCACCATTAAGTATGATGTAGGATGTTGTCAATAGGTTTTTATATGGAATGGTTTTTTGGGGAGAAGGGATATTGAAAAAGCTACATTTCATTCCTAAAATCCTAAGAGTTTATATCATAAATGGATTTTGGATTTTGTCAATGCTTCAGTTTCCATTTATTTTGATGATTATGAATTATTTCATCTTTATTTTGTGATGTGGTGAATTACATTGATTTTTAATTTCTTTTTAGTGAATTAAAACATTTGAAACTTTGAAACTTTTTTTAAAGATTTATTTATTTGAGAGAGAGAGAGAGCTCGGGGGTGGGCACACATGAGTAGGGCGGGGGAGGGGTAGAGGCAGAGGAAGAGAGACTTGAGTAGATTCTTCTATTTAATTATTTTAACTACTCACATCAGTAGACTATTAGCTTTGTATACTTTTGTAGTCAAAGACTGAAAACATAAGAGAAATTATAAATGGGAGCTATATTAGTTCATCTCTTCAATCCCGTTCCTAGTAAAGGACTATTCCCTTAAGGGTAGTCCTAAGTGTTCAATGCACTGGGTTGTTCCACGGTGCACAGTACAAAATCTACGTAGGTTCCCTCAGGAGTTCATTCTACTGCCTAATAAATTTCATAGTTATAAAAATTATCTTCAGTTATTAATCTATTTTTATAATTGAATTAATTGGGTCTTTAGTTTTATACTCAAGTTCCTTTGTATCAACATCAGCATTTTTTTTTTTTTTAATATTCAGTGGGTTAGCTACATTTTGGCTCCCCTTTTTAATTATCGAGTAATTTGCTTTCACTCTTTAATCACTTATACTACTTTCAGGAACTTGCCCCAATTTATGTCACCAAACAGAGCCATTTTAAATACATTGATTTAATATTCCTTCAGGAAAAACAAACAGTTACTGTCTTTACAGAACAATTTAGGAATTATTTAGAAATAATTTTAGTCATAGCCCTGAAATTTTACATTATTTTTTCAATGAATTTTAAGAGTTTAGTATACATTTCTCAAACCTTTCATAACTAGACTTATTCACTAAGTCAACCTTCCCTGAGGGTCTTCTCTTCCACTAATCAATTCATGCATGTCCTCAATAAGAATTTATTGAATAACTACTATATTAAAAATATTGTCTTAGAAATTGAGGATATAGAACTCAACAGAATGTTGGAGAATCTCAATTAGCTTCAGTTAAGTGAGAGGGGCAGAAAATAAATCACTAAGTTAATTTGTCAATGTTTGTTTTTTTTTTTCCAGAAAGTGAGAAGTTAGGTCCCTTCTCTGTCCTTTCTGAGTACGGTCCTCTGGGACCTTTCTGAGTATGGTCCCCCTTGACCTGCATCCAGCATGTGCTGTGGAAACAATTTAGATTGTACTGGGATGATTTTTCTGTGAAAGCTTCCATGCAGCATTGAAATCCATTTCTCTTTTTGATCCCATGAGTTTCTCAGGGGTATCAAGTTTTCTAATCTAGCTTCCAATTCTAGATGCAATATTTGTGGCATTTTGATAAAACATATGTGTATGAGAAATCTATGTTCTAATCTACTGAATGATAATCAACCCAGAAAGTCAAAATTTTGTATATTCTTAGAAAGGAACCTACTCAGGTTTAGTGTGATTATCATGTCCTACAGTGTATAAAGAGTTCCTTCCCCCTCTTCATATTTTTAAAACAGGTATTAAAATACCTCAAACTTTTAAGCAATATTCATAGCGACATTCATAAGACATTGTTTTGCTTATCTTGTACAACACTGAGATAACTATATAAGATGAAGAGTTCCTTGGATGGACTTCTGGAACATTCTATCTCTGCAGAGACTATCTGGGCACTACCTTCATACAATTGGGGGAGATAATTCTTCTCAGAGAATGGCAAGATTTCTGAAAGGATCCTTATTCACTTGAGCAATTTAAAAATTATAACAAGACTAATGAGACTACCTCATTTGTCTTAAATGTCAGAGAGGAGATATCTCTATGACAGTTACAACTGGACTACGGAAAGTTGCCAAACTTCAAAGAAAAAGTAAACATAGCGCTAACAGTTGTAGAGATGTCAAGGAGATTTAAGTCCCCTGGTCAGTTCTCAATAAAAGACTGCCACTAAAAAGCCCTCAGTGGCAACTCATTCAGGACTCCTCTCACTCTAGAGAGCTTTTTTCTTTCCTTTTGTTCTCATCTTCACTTAATGAATTTTCACTACACTTCACCCTTTTGTGTCCGTGAGATTCGTTCTTCGACTGCATGAGACAAAAACCCTCTAACACTAGGACTTACTCCCTGCCCTACACACACCTTAATGTATATCCTCCCTGTAAAGGACCGGGAGTTAGTGCTTTGTTTGGAGTCTCCCTGCACGATAGATGATATCTAAGGAGTTACTGAGCGAGGTTATCATGTGCATATTCCAGATCCCTGGAGCTGGACATCTGGACACCAAGACCCCCTGGTTCTGGGAGGTAAGTGACTTACGATGGATACCTGGCCCCTATCCTTGTTCTGACCAGTTTCTGGATGCCTGGAACAGTCCTGGATGAGGACACATGCACCACACCACAATCATCAATAAAACCCCCAGGTCACACCCAAAGATGAGACTCATGCTCCTTTTCCTTTCCAAGTCTTCCAGAGGCTCAGTCTGTGTATCTCTCTATACGTTTGCAATAAATTCTGCTCTCACTTCCTACTGACTCATGTTTGATTTCCATCCAGGACCCTCTTGGCTGGTCCTGCAGGACCCGCTCTGGGGTCCTCGGACCCAGCCTGCTACATCACTATCATGAAAATTACATCCTAATGCAGAGAAATGGGCAATTTAAAAAGTACTTAAAACAAAGGTTGTTTAAAACGTCTTAGCCTGCCTTGGCAGATTATGTTTCAGTAACAACAATAACAAACAAACAAAAACAAATCAGAAGAAGAAGGGAAAGAAGGAGGAGAGGAGGAAGCAGAAGGAGGAGGAGGAAAAATCTCAGTGGCTGAACAATGACATTTCATTGCTCACATGTAGTTACAGGGGCTGAGCCTGGTCAGGAGCCTGGCCAGCAGTCGGAGGTTGTGATACTGAATGGTAAGCAGAAGAGTCGGAGGGGCCTCACTGAGCAGCATCAGAGGAAAGTCCTGATGAGATGAGTTGTGAAGTGAAGAGACAGCCTCAAGCAGAGGCCCAGCCTGGAGGTCCCTGTGAAAGGGAAGGAAGGATAAGAAGAGGTGAAGTCGGAGGTCAGAACTGAACTGCGTGAGGCAGATGGATGCGGTTTTGTAAATCAATTTAAGGCATTTAACTTTTTTTTTCCTTAACCACTGGCTGCTTTGTGAGAAACAAAACAAAACAGACACAACTGTCAAGCTAGAGGAAGAGAACCATCCAAAGGTTATTTCGCCAGCTAGTAAAGAAATAATAGTGGATTGGGCCAGGGAAATAGCAATGATGGGGGCCTGATTCTGCTTCTGTTTTCAGGGTAATGTCGTCAAGTTATGTTGACAGAAGCAGGATGTTAAGGAATGAGTAGACTCAAATATCCAACAGAATGGAATGCCCATTAAAGGGATTGGACACGAAAGCACATGTTCCAATGGGCAATTAGTCGCACAGCTCTGGAGTTCAAGGGAAAGATCTCGGCAGTAATGTAAATTTCAGAGATATATATATTTAAATATATCTCTATATAGTTACATATTTACATATATAGTTTATAAATATAATTTTATTTCATTTTTGTCCGCCTTAATATCTTACTTAAGAAAGATGTGGCCACAGTGATCACACCTTTAAATAATAAAAATTTACTTCAAAAAAGATATATATAACTCAGATTGATATCTATTAAAACAACTTTCAAATGAAACTTATTTTTACAGAGAATGCTAATGATCTGTTCTTCCTCACCTTCTTGAGAAAAACGTCAAGACCAGTTACCGCCCATGATAATTATGTGGAACTACAGATCTTCTATCCGGATAGGGAAATATGGGGAGTCAGGACATGGGTAACCACCAGGCCTGGCCTCAAAAAACTGCAGAACTTCCCCACTATTCAAAAATAGTCCATTCCCCTGAAACCTCCGGTAAACCAAAATAGCGTGAAGCAAAGTGGCTATTAACATTCACTTAAATGGAAAAAAAATTTGAGCATTCCCAGACCCCAGCAGTAACCACTCGGGTTTTTCTGATACCTCAGGATACATCTGGCTAAAGGATGCACAGAACAAACCGGGATAAAGCGCAGATACAAAGCTCCAAGGGTAGGATGCGAGTCTCTGAGTGCAGTTCCCAAGAAAGGCGCTGGGTGGCGTGGCGCTCCCTGAGCCGCCTTTATAATGGTTCTGCTCACTGCAGAACAAACACTTCGCTTTTCACCTTTCTTGGTAAAAGAGAAAATCCTCTTCAGACTTCCTTTGGGTGGTGGAAACCCATACTACAGTGATACAGGTCTTTTGGAAAAGCAAAGTGGCATAACTTGAACTTTCAAAAAGTGGGTTTCCCCGTACTCATTGTATCTTCATGTCATCCCCTCCCTCTTCCCCCAAGCAGAGAGGTTCTGATGGAAAAATCAGGGGATCTAAGGAAGGGACAAAGAAACCACAGGATGGAAAATAAACCTACTTTTCATCATTCACAGCCATTGGCAGGAGAGGAAAAATTAACTTTTTCTGTGTGAAGCTGCTAAGATGTGGGGGGTTTACTTGTTAAAGCAGCTAGTGGTACATACCCAGAATAATATATTTTACTACATTTTACTCTGAGTATTTTTCCCTAAAATATATACAAATAGGGGCGCCTGGGTGGCTCAGCGTCTTAGTCAGACTTAAGCGTCTGCCTTTGGCTCAGGTCATGATCCCAGAGTCCTGGGATCCAGCCCTGCATTGGGCTCCCTGCTTGGCAGGAAGCCTTCTTCTCCCTCTCTCATTCCCTCTGCTTATTCTCCCTCTCTCACTGTGTTTCTCTCTGTCAAATAAATAAAATCTTTAAATATATATATATATATATGTACACACACACACAAATATTTCTCAGTCAACATAATTGTTCAGTTTAAATTAATTTGCTTTGGGTAAAAAAGAAGTGGCAAAAACAAAAATAGCACATTTTCTGGGAACAAATGTATTTATATATGTACAAAATGATAAATGTAGGACTATAGCTGTAAATTTTGTGTAATACAGCATTAATTGTAACCAATCTATTTGTGATGTGGATTTTACAGTTTTCTTTTGGATATGTAATTTTCCTTAAGCACAACTTTATGGATTCTTGTGTTATTAACATTGGAGGACTGCTTTGCGGGTCCAGATATGTTGGCTTCTCTCCTGTCATTTTTAGTAGTAAAGTGAAATGATTTTCAGTTTCCAGTGAATTCACTTCTCTTTTAATTGCCCCCTGAGGAGCAAAGTGTCAGCAAGGATTCTTACCAAATCTTGCATAATGATTAAAAATGGAGAAACCAAGGCAGCTAAAGAAAAGGTCACGGTATAATCTCCTCTTATTGAAACAAATAGACTTAATGGAAGTACTTTATCTTTGTGTATATCTCAGTGACTTTTGTCAGTTCTGAAGAATTGATCCTTTCCAGTTTCATTACACTGAATTAAATGTTATGTTTATGAGCTTTCTCTTGTCAACAGTAGTGAGGCAAGCACCTCTGTTGTCTGTTTCTCTCCTGAAAATTCACTTTTATTTATTTTTTTTAAAGATTTTACTTGTGTGTTTATTTACAGAGAGAGAACACAGGTAAGTGGGGGGAGGGGCGGAACGAGAGGGAGAGCAGAACCTCAAGCACAGAGCCCAAAGCGGGGCTCTGTCTCGAAATCCTGAGATCACAACCTTACCCGAAATCAAGTCAGTTGCTTAACCAACTGAGCCACCCAGGGGCCCCAAAATTTGCTTTTAAATAATGTTTAGCTATACTTTCCTTTGTCAAGTACTAGAGAAATAACATTTCTAAAGTACAAGGGTGTTTACACAATACACACACTTTGGACTATAATATCAATATTACTGCGTCATGTTTATTTTAAATAGTTTAAACTAGCATGTGCTCATATAACTGGTTTGTAAACATATATCAGTGATAATATTTCAGTTTTGGAAAGCCCCATGAATTATTTAGCAAATTTCTTCTTGTTGGATATTAGATGCTGTTGGGGAAAAGAAATCGAAAGAAATTTTACTTGCATTTAAGTAAAATAAATTTTAAGTAAAGCCTAATGGCAAAAGAAATACCTTGATGAGTCACTAATTTTGATATACAACATTAGCTAAATGACTAAAATCATATCATCCCTTTTCATATCCATTTATATAACAGGGTCCGGAAGAAAATTTCTAATATATAAAATTCATCCCTCTTGCCACTTGTGTTCTTCTGATCACATCCTCTTACTAGTGGAAAAGTCGATGATTTTAGGCAAAGTCCAAAGTTTGACATTTGTGGCTCTCGACTGTCAGATGGAGTTTATTCTCCAAAATATATGGTTTATTTCAATTAAATATATATACTTATGTTTAGTTGTGTCTTTGTTTTGACAGATCTCATTTAAAGATTCAGATTGATTATCAATCATTCCACAGAACGCATCTCTAAAAGCCTTTTTTTGCTTCATGGATTTTTTTATTCTTTTTGTTTGTTTGTTTTATTTTTTTTTAATTTAAAAGTGACATGCTTCCATCTGCTAAAGTATTTTGTAAATAAACATGGAATAATACCACAAATGAATTTTCTTACACTGTCAGTATCTGAGAGTCATCAAAAATGGATATGAACAAAACTGTAATAAGAATTCTCATTTAATAGTTCATTTCATTTTGAAATGACAGGATAAAAAATTCTCCACTCAATTAGGTTCATTATTTAGTCAATATAGTAAATATCTGCCTTTATTATGTGTTGTCTAGCATGCATTCACATTTCATAATGATATCGAGTTTCGTTGGGGAATGAAATTACTTTTCTCTGATTTTGTGTGGCCTTTAGGGAACATTTATCCCACTTGATCCCCTTCCTCTATGTACTCACGGGGACACCAGATTCTGCCTCTCCCCCATTTCTGATAAAGTGGGGGACGTGAGACCACAGCTCTGCCCAGCACATGCTGTCTCCCAGGAACCTGCATTTGGAGGAAGTGGCTTACAGGTAGGGTAATTCATCCCTTAGTCTTAGCAGTGGCTGTGGAAGCCCCATCCATACAGACTCTCAACAACAGCTGTTTGTAATATGTATCAAGAATCTTAAAAAGTTCATATTTCTAGGGGCACCTGGCTGGCTCGGTCAGGGAGCATGCAACTCTTGATCTCAGGGTAGTGAGCTTGAGCCCCACGTTGGATGTAAAGATTACTAAAAAAATAAACATTTTTTTTTTAAAGCTCATATTCCTAGACCTAAGTTGTAATTTTGGCAATCTAATTTATGAGATTATTTCGGGTTATTACAACTACTCATTCCTGAAATGTTATAATGATACAGAATATTACTTAATGTTTATTATATGCTGTTTCTCCCTGCCAGCCATTTTGCATGTATTATTCCATTACTCCCGCCATGTGTGTTTGAGAGCGTGTAACTTTCCAGAGGGACACATGCTTGAACACATATCTCTGAACCCAGAGTCCCAGCTCTCAACTACTCACAGTTCTATTGTCAACATGAGTTATTTTTAACTCATCCAATGGCTCCTGAGGACCCCATTTCTATCCAACACAGTACCATAGAGTGGACTTACAGAGCTGGTCTCGATATTATCTCTGCCTTGGTTGTAGGTTACTAAAGACAAACAATTTAAGCAGTTAAGTGAAATCGAATATGGTCGGCATCATAATGGATGTCAGCGGTGGAGAGAGAGTCATTTACAGGCCATGGTCAGTCTTCATGGTTCAGGGTCAAAATGGGATTTACAACAAAGTGACCTGCTAACACTTTAAAGAATATGAAGTATTCTGTGGGTAGCAGAGTAAGGCAGAGATTGGGGGAAAAGCTAACACCCTGACAGAATTTGTATAGCAAAGAAACAAACTGTCATATGTTGGATACGGAATTCATGATTATGGGTATAGATTAGAGTAACAATTATATGTGACAGTTAAAAGTATGGGTAAAAGGGAGAGCGTAGAAAGTATCTGATGTTGTAATAAGAATTTGGGTTTTTGCTGTATTTAATAAGAATATATTGATGGTTTTTATATTTGGTTTTTATAGTAGATAATAACAGTATAAATAAGCAAGATAAATATTTGGTTTTTATAGTAGATAATAACAGGATCAATTATGATTTTTGGACATTCTTTATAGACACCGAGTTTTAGTATTATACTAAAAATATTATAAAATTATGAATAATCTTAGCAAAGGTGGCCAAAACTATATCTGATGCAGTGACATGTAAATTCTAAGCGATCAAATGAGGACCCCGCCCAGGTCATTAGGGACTTTTAAATTATGTACAATGTTGCTTATTATGCAGACTATTGGGTCTTTCTGGGGTTTAGAGTTAGCTCTTGGCAGAATGATTGTGTGGATGAACTTTGTCTTGACACTGCTTTCATCTTCTGGGTTCTCTTGGGTGCCCCCTTCACCTTGACCCCTTGTCTTCCTGGAATCTAATTCTTAGTTAAATGATATCTAACAGCTTTCTCACACCCATCTACACATGAGACCAGTCTTCATGGGATGTGACCCTGTTTATTCCTCAGTGACAATTTAAAATGATTTTGTAATACAATTTAAAAACCAAATACAATTTAAGGCCATGAGACCCTGTTTAGTCCTCAGTGACAATTTAAAATGATTTTGTAATACAATTTAAAAACCAAATACAATTTAAATTTAAAAATACAATTTTTAAGCAATTTAAAAACCCTCAAATAATAGCAAATGCAATGTTAATGTCATATCCCCAGCTGAATTTTATATATTTTAGTAGTTGTTGTTTATATGTTATTAACCCGAAAGAAAACACTAATTGTTGAAATTTCAGGTGCATCATTTCATTTGACAAACCATTTCTTATTTATAGGAATTTTGGAGCAGTACGTAAGGGAGTAGACATACCCCAATTTTGTTTATTCATGACTTCTGTTTTCTGAGATTTATGATTCTTTGCTCCCCATCACAGCCAAAGAAATTTCTTCAAATGTGTTAGTTATGGTTATTTTCCTGACAAGAACAGCAGCTAGAATGACAGGGACAGAAAGGGAAAATATAGTAAAATAGAACTTTGGAAAGAAATGTATCAGTGTGAAAAAAATTTTAAAAACAAAAAAAAGTGTATTGGTGTGATGGAAGCAGTGTGAAAATTTGCCTCGACTGGTCCGCCTGCCCTTTAGAATCTATTTTTTAACGCTCTTTGCATTTGTTGTAGGATGAGAACTGATCATGCAAAAAAAAGATACAGAAAATAAAATGAAAAACATGGGTTTCATGACAGAGAAGATGATTGCCGTGGGAACCCATCTTTCTTCAATTTTTCTTATGGCTTTCATTGACACTAAAAAAAGAGAAGACTTTTTTTAATCAAGTGGTTTGTTACAGATTTTATTTCATTTAAATGTGTTGTCATAGCTGCTGATACTCTGAAGTGTTTATATATAGGCCTAAATTATGAATCTTGACAGAATAAATCCTATAAAGAAATTATCTAGACTCAAGCCTTGAACTAACAGCTCTGTTCCAAATATGCTAAAAAATAAGACCAAATCACACTCCTTTACATTTGAAGTTTTATTTTCAGAAATATTTGGTTTAGAAAATAATTCTTATTTGTAACTCCATGAGATTGAAAATGAGATTTCACCCTCATACGTTTCCATGTTACTGAGATTGTACCAGCAACGCTGCAAATGCTAAGAAGCGCCTATCTCAAAGGTCAGGATAGCTTTTTGCATCAGAGTTTTATTTTGTGTTAATATGGTTCTTCCCCATAAAATGGTATTAATTGTCTAGTGTTCTGCAAAGGAACACTAAGTTCCTTCAAAGCAGCAAGGCTGTGTCTAATTGATTGTTTTATCACTGTCATTAACAATGCATGGTGCATAACAGTTGCCTTATTACTAGTTCGTGGTTGAATAATACAACCTTCACTTTCTTGACTTACGTATGCGTTTCAGAAATTCATAAAAGCCTCAGAAGCAATTTTTCTAATGAGTGCATAAATCCATTACTATAATTATTTGTATAAGTAACCAGTTCACTTTTTAAAATCATTTCCATTATGTATCCATTGAAAATGTGACATATTTTAAACGACTGAGTATAATTTACACATTATTAATTTAATATATAGAAATAGTCTTCATACTGCCTCATTCATACTTATTTATTATCAGAAATATAATAAATATTTATAAGTGCAGTTCTTACTGATAGGAAATTTTGATAATATTTTTAAGGTATTCCTTTATTCAGTCTGTCCTATTTAAGATGCAAATACTTTAGTTCCAAGTATTAGCTACAAAACCTATCTGATTTAAATAGTTTTTATCTAATCTTTCTTTAGCTACATTTATTAGGATTCAGAACTGGAATATTCTGAGGTTTCCTGTATCTGGGACAGCTGTTCTCTACCCTGGTAGACAGCTACTCACTTGGTCAGGGCCTCAATTCGTCTTTTCCTATTGCCATCGTTTCATTGCTATAGTAGATTGACAAGTTCATTTTATCTAGATATATGCAAATTTGGTGAAAGGCACCGGCTGCAAGGATCTGGGTTGATATGCTCAGCTATCAGGCAATGTCTATGCACCACCGAAGAACCCATCCCAAGCAGTGTTCAATGTCATGATTCACTGAGAGCTTCGTCTACTCAAGAAAGGGGTAAAGCATAAGATGACAATATTTTTAACAATATTTCAAGGAGAACAGAGGCTACCGGGAATATCAAAGTCAGTGTCTCTAAATCCATCCCCAGTGGATTGAGAGTGATGGGCAGGATGCTCTATTCTATCGAGGAAACAGAATCAACAGGATTCAATAATCAATAGATTCTGTAGGTAGGGGGAGAAAAGAGGTGTCAATGATAACTTTTAGACTTTTGATACATTTTCCTGTGTAATCACCTAAAATTAAGTGACAAAAAAGTATTTACCATTAGATATTGAAATAGAGCTCATGTGCTTTTATAACATTCTGTTTAATATAAGGCAACTTATCCCAATTTAAAATGTTGGGGCAGGAGTTCCACTAGGTTATCAAGGCATCAGACTTCTGGAAGAAATCAGATAGTTCCCTAGAAAAGAAATATTGAGCGAGGGCACAATATGAAGTCTATTCCAGAGCAAAGAAGTCATGTAATAAATGTAGAGTTCAAATAATCGAGTCACAGTACCATTTCTGTCATGATGCTTCCACTCATGCACAGAGGGTTCACTACTGGGAGCTGCGTCGCTGATTCCACAGGAGAGGTCTCGATACCAGCAAAGACATTCTCATAGTTTTGGTCTCACACTTTTTAACAATATTGAAGATCCTTGAGATCGCCGCTACAGAGATTTTGTTTGTATAGATTATTATATTTCTTCATGTTTTCTATGTTTAAAGTTTTTAAATTAAAATTTTAAAAGCTCACAAAGATATATTGCATAGTGTCAAATTTGAGTTTAAAATAAAATAAAATAAAAAGTAGATTACATTTCTGAGTCAGAGCAGTGGGGTCTCCACACAGAAGAAATACACAGTAGGAATACAAAAAAAGGATTGAACTAGTTTTACCTTACAAAAGGAGAAAAAAACTATAGTTTTTCTCTTAATGGAATACAACTCGGGAGCTGCCAGATGGAAGAGACGCACAGGGCAAGGTGAGCGGAAGGAGTGTGGAGCTCTCGTGCCTTCTCCAAATGCGTGCTTCTCTCCCAGGAACACTGTGTGTTCATCAACCCAGAAGCTTCCCAAACCCCATACTCATGGGATTTTATGGAGGCTTCCTCACACAGGCACAATCAGTTACTGACTCTATTTTCATGTCTTCTCTTCTGAAGAGAATGGGGGTGGGGCTGAAAGTCCCAAACCTCTCGGAAGGGATTGGTCTCCCTCCTCCAAGAGCCATGCAGGAGCCCAACCAGAGTTGCCTCCTTAGAACCAAAGACAGTTCTATTACCCAGGAAATTACAAGGGCTTCAGGACCCCTGTGTCAGGAACCAGGGTCAAAGGCCAAACATTTAAACAAAAGATACTCTTAGCACTCTCCTCACTTAGAAAATTACAAGGGCTTTAGCAGCTCTGTGCCAGGAACCAGGGACAGAGTCCAATATATATTTTCTATTATTTCATAATCCTTTTATGAAAAAAAGGATTGAACTAGCCCTCTACTATCTTCACTTGTCTTTCAAATTCTTCTTTATTTCATTCTTCCTGCTTGGTTGGCCCCAAGAAGATGATTACGGTCTCCCATTGTGGTGGAAACACTGTTCTTGATGAGGTCCAGCATTGAGAATGGAAGATGAAATGCTAGTGATCTTTTTTGGCATAGGTGGTCAAGGACTTGGTGTCAACACTTCAAGGACTGTCAGATAATTCACATTAAGTCTACAGAGAGAAGAGCAAGAACTTCTGCTGCTAGAGAAACAGGAGTTTCTTTTTACCAAAGGGAAGCCATCTTTACAGTCTGGTAACCATTGTTAATTGTCTGATACATAATGAGGATTTCATCTCAGACTTTCACTACATGCAAATTTAAACACTTCTGTTAATTTACAATTGGAGATGGGTTTTGTATTGTTTAAAATAATAATAATTATTAAACTGTGAAGATTTTGGTGTTAAGAGATTTGACTATGTGCTTATTAAACTTAATGCATTTTAAAAGTTATATGTTTACTTCTACTTCTTAATTGTTACTTTGGCTCAGAACCTTCATACATGAAGTTTCCTCTGCTCTGGACCCTTTCTCCAACCAAACTCCCACCAAAAGTAGTAATTACTACTCCTCATTTGGGTTTCAACTCAGGGAAGATTTCTGACAAACTTGCTCTTGCCATCGATAGAAACTAATACTTTCCTGTACTTCTCTTTATTGTAAATAATCATTAGTTTTTCATTTTTGTTTAATGTTTGTTTCCATACTCGTGTAAATTCCATGCAAGCACTGAACATAGTACCTGGAGTTTCTTGATAAGTGTATGTTGAATCCAATAATTAAAATACAATATATTAAAATATAAAATTATGAGTTGTTTTTAAGCACTTAATTTTAATTCATTTATGAAATCAAACTGGTACATATCTGTAGTATATAGGGAGGCCCACTCTGTGTACCACTCGAGACACTTTCTACATATTCTTATTTTCATTTATTAGTATATTTATTAATGTTAATTGTCATAATGTCATATGTTGGCAAGATGGTGACATTCATTGCTGAAATTCACTTGGTTTCAAACTTGGGTTAATGAAATAAGATAGCATCTGAGAAGGTGACAAAGTGGTTATGCTTTTAAAATTTGCCTTATTTTTTTACAAAGATTAGAAGAGAGCATCATCCTCAAATTAACACTTTGCTCTCTAAAAAGTACGGAGGGTGACACTAATCTGTCTACAGATTGTAGAGACCCACAATTAAACCTGTATGTATCTCTGGTGATCATTCATCATAAACATGACATTCTGGAGGTCGATAGAGATGGTTGACAATTGAACCATGCTTGACAATATGATGAGGTTGAGACAACAACATTTAAATTAAAGTCTATACTTGGAATGCCATATGACAAGGCATCATTCATAGGTGGTATAACAGGTCTTGGAGGGTAACTCTCATGATTCATGGGTGGAACAGCATGAGAGAGCGCTCACTAGCATGTCTGGAGATACTATGGATGATGTGTGGCCCCTGAGGAAAGTCATTAACATTTCTGGATTCCAATCTCTTATGCATGAAATGAAAATAAATGAATAGTTCCTACCCTCTAGACTGATGATGATGCTTAAATTATGAAGTCCTTAGAATTGAGCTGACTACTGGGGCCCCTGGGTGGCTCAGTGGGTTAAAGCCTCTGTCTTTGCTCAGGTCATGATATCAGGGTCCTGGGATCGAGCCCCACATCAGGCTCTCTGCTCAGCAGGGAGCCTGCTTCCCCCTCCCAACCTGTCTGCCTCTCTGCCTACCTGTGATCTCTCTCTATGTCAAATACATAAATAAAATCTTTAAAAAAAATTGAGCTGACTAGTAAGTATCATATATTATGCTAAATAACATGAATAACATGTAAAATGTGTATCTTTTCCAGGAGCAGAATTTTTTAAAAGATTTTCTTGATATATTTGTCAGAGAAAGAGAGAGAGAGAACAAGCAGGGGGAGCAGCAGGCAGAGGGAGAAGCAGGCACCCCCACTTAGCAAGGAGCCCAATATGGGACTCGATCCCAGGACACTGGGATCATGACCTAAGCTGAAGGCAGACGCTTACCTGACTGAGCTACCTAGGCATCCCCCAGGAGCCAAATATTATGGAAATATTTGTAAATACAAATATTTGTATTTCTGTTATCAGAAAGGAGAAATGGTATATTTGCCAGAGGTTAACAGACCCTCTGAACAAGGGCATTTAGATTATCACAAAGGAAATTGGCCTGGGAAGTAAATATGCAAACATTTTGAGGTCTGCACATGTATCAGATAAGGTACAGGAAGTTTGCTTCTAAATGTGACTCTTTTCTATTTTCCCCATCCTACTTCCTTAGAATAATTTTACTTTGTAGTCATTAAGTTGATTTTCAGAAATAAACTATAGTTTATAGTTTGAAAATTCTTGAAATGGATGTAGAAGACTATTAATATGATTCAATGTAAGTTAAGAGATTATACAGAAATAGAATAAGAGAGAAGAGGGATTAAAATATTATTTTAAAAAACAGCATCCTTGTCAGTTGAACCACGTATCTTATAAGTTAGTGGCATAGCTCCATAAAGGGTACCACAGCAAGAGGAGTTTGGGAAGGGAGTTCATCCTTCATTCAAATAGCAATCCAAAGTGGATTTTCTGTCAAAATATTTTCCCCATCATGACTAGGTAACTGAGATAAGCTCCAATGTTGAGAAACTAAATTCCCTATATAATCTTAGCTGACATAGTGAAAGTGATATTGCCAGTTGCCTTTTGCAGCTCTAATTTTCTGAAAGAGGATTTAGTTCATTTATATTTTATCTGAATAAATACTTTTTGAAACTGTCCTAAATGGGAAACAGTTTATAAGCTATGTTAAAATCTTAGAGAAAATGTTTGTTAGTGCTCAAGGGAAAGCATGATTTACAAGAGTCTCAACAAAACCACACAAGTCATTGTAGCCAAAAGTACAAATCAACAGTCCAGAAATTGGCACTGAGGTTGTGTGAGAAAGAGATCAACTTCTCTTAATCTGAAAAGCAGTCATAGCAGACAAACAGTGTGGGGAGGACAAGGAGAATTGGGAAATAAAAAGATACTGGAAATGTGTTTGCTTTCATTAGGAGTCATCATGACCTCCAGGAATGGTGACCACAGCAATAACAATGGTATTTATCACTCATCTTCAATTAAAGATGAGAAAGCAAGGTACTGAAGAGTTGGTACTACTTAAAATCAGATAACCTTATGTAGCAGAGCCAAGATAAAAATCTGTGCTAACTCCTCAACTTTTAGGCTATACTGCATTCAAAAAGCAGGTGGAGAGACTGGATATAGACACACATTGTTCACGGAGACAGGACAGTAGGAAAGCTCCTGTTGGTAAACTCCATTGAGTAACAGCAAATTCCCAAATTGGCAAATTCCTACCAATGCTTCTATTTCAATGGTAATGGCATTTTGTGATTCATGTGGTGAAAGTGAGCATGAGCTGGAAACCATAGATTAATAATTGATATATTCGGCTCAGTTATATGATTTTTCTTTCTTTATTTTTCTTTAGCAGTGCTTTTTGGAACTCCGTAGACATGAGAAGAAGAGGCGCTTGGATTTAATGTAGGCATAAAGTTTTGACTGAAGCAGCATGATAGACGGGAAACATAGAGGCAATTTAATAGAATCTGAATCTTTGTTGGATTAAAAATGAAAAGAGTACAGCCGGGTATGTTAAAGAAAGAAGTGGCTAATACAGAAAGAAGTTAAAGTGTTCATTGTACTGGACGTGCCAGTTTGTTTATAGAACAGGTGTCATGGGGTTATTAATTGTAAGGGACTGTGAAAATAAAGGTATCAGCAGAGAACAGATATTTAAAAACACTTCCAGATGTTAGCAGACCTGCAAGGTCCAAAGTGTGGCTATCATACTGTGTGGGTAGTGTCAGTTCAGACAGAGGTATGGGAGACAAGGATGCCAAGAAATTGAGAGGCTAAGCCTTCTCTGGTGTCATGGGCTTGAATGGTAAAACTCCCATAAAAAAAAAGTAACTGAGTAGAAAGAAAAACAGAGCCGTTGTTACTAACCGGATTTGTCAGTGAGTGATGAGGAGAGACCTCAGGTTTGAGATATGACATTAAATTGGATAAGTAGACACTAAGTGACAAGGAGAGGTGCAGACAGTGGAGTTTTAGAGTTCATTCACTTTCCTGGATCCACAGAGAAGTAAGCCACAAAATATGAGCAATGTTTAAAATAGAACATAGAAGACTTGGTAATTTTATGTGAGGTATGAGAGGGGTCAGAGTTGACTCAAGGATTCAAAAGAATGGTGATTTTTGTCAGAATAATTGAGCTTTTTCTGTTTGTTTTTTTTTTCATTTGGGAAAGGATTTATTTATATACTAATAGCAAATGCACTGCTTTCAAAATTTTAGGTTGAATATTTATTTTCAGAATCAGGAATTACCTGGCTGAGGCGTTATCACTGGTAGTCAGTCCCTGGAATCACAGAGACCCACAGAGATGAACAATTTTTGGGGTCTTCCTCAATAAACTAATTCATAAATAAAAGAGGTGTGGTGTTCTCTATCTTTTATTTTTTAATAATAAAACCTGGCACCTTTCTTGGTGAAGTAAACATTTTGAATGAATAAATGGGTGAATGAAAAGCTTGTTCATGGTGTTATTTTCCTCATTTTAGCAACAATGAGGGGGGAAATGCACATGCCAGGACTAACTGGATAATGTAAGATATAATGTAAGTATGGGGAAAGTTTCATTCAGTACAATTTATAAGTCATATCAAAAATTAAAATATTTTATCATTTAGGTCTTATTGCTAAAATATTTACTTAAAATGAATTTCCAGAACCACAAGTTTCTGAGAAAGAGAGAGAGAAAGAAAAAGAAATTTGTATAACCACTAGAGAAAACAATTTGGAGGATCCTCAAAAGCAAAATTAGAACTACCATAAGATCTAGCAATTCTACTTCTGGGGATATATAAAAAGAAAATGAAAACACCCCCATGTTCATAGCAGTGCTATTTACAATAGCCACAACAGAAACCACCTAAGTGTCCATCAATGGATGAATGGATAAAGAAGTTTTGGTACATACCTATATGTAGAGAGCAAGATGGAGTCACTCATGTCAAGCAGTGATGTAGGCAGCCAATGGCGTCGCTGCCAAGACCAGACATCGCAGAAACCAGCACAAGCTGATGACATCCAGAACTGACAAGCAGCAGAACCAGAGAAGACCTGCAAAAGCCCAAGACTGATTAAATTCCTTTAAAAAGGCAGGACTTTTGCAACAAACTGTCAGACTCTCGAGAGACTGACCCTTCCACATCGAGCCACACCAAAGAGAAAACTGCTGCCAAAGGCTCTGCCCAGTTGATCCCTGAACATAATCGAGACCTTCCACGGGTGGAGCAGAACAGGCAGCCCAGGGCGAGAGCCGACCTGGAGCGGACCAAGTCCTCATCTTAATTGCACACTCACCAACTGACTCTGAGTATGATTCCCTGCGTACCCTTGTTGGATTCTGTTTGTTGTGTACTTCACTTTGTGCAGGGTACATGAAGTCAAGCTAAATTCATAGTGAAATGTCATTGAGTTTGGAATCCTGAACCTGCTTTACAATTATGTTAATCTTGCTTTACGATCAAATGATCAAATAAAGCTGGCGTCGTAGAAAGACCCAACTCCTGTGTGTACCTTCACAGAAAGCTCGGAACAACATACAACGGAAAGTTACTCATCCACGAGAAACGAGGAACTCCTGCCATTTGCAACAACATGTGTGGAACTTGAAGACATCAACTAAGGGAAACAAGTCAGAGAAGTTGCCCTTCTCAACAAGAGAAGGGCAAATACTATATTAATTCAGTGATTTGTAAAATCTAAACAAAACAAAACAAAGAAACCTCATGGAAAAAGATCAGATTCATGGTTACCAGCCGTGGAATGGTGGGAAGAGGAAATGGAGGAGGGCGGTCAAATGTACAAACTTCCAGTTATAAGATAAATTAGTAGGAACCTAAAGTACAAGACGGTGACTACAGCCAGCCCTGCTGTGTGATGTATAGGAAAGTCATTATGATGATAAACCCCCAAGAGTTCTTATCACAGGGACATTTTTTTCTTTACTTCTTTCTTTTCTTTGTATTGTATCTGTATGAGATGCTGGATATTAGTCACAACAGATACAAAACAAAGCATCATGCTGTACACCTTAAATTTATACAGTGATGTACATCAATTATTTCTCAAAAAAACTGGAAAAAAACCCCCAATACTTTTTATCTGAGTTTTTAGGAAATGACTATGCCTCTCTGCCTATGATTTAAAAAAAGAAAAAAAGAATCATTTTTCTTCTTGAAGTCCCAAATAGCTGAGACTTTGGTGTTTATTGTGTCTTCAGGCTTCTCAAAGCCTATATCCACTACAAACTTGTATAAAAAGAAAAAAGACAGAACTCTAATTCCTTTCACTGTTAAAGTACTTTGATATATTACCTTCAAATCAGATTTCCTTTTTAAGGGAGAGAAATCAGAGAAGAATCAAATGGGCACCCTAAATAAGGGGTGATTAAGAAAAAAATAAAAATAAAAGAGAGTGAGTTGCCCTTGACCAAAACTGCTGCAGGCTATCCCATTTGTATTCCAGAGGATTCCTTAAAGGAGCCTTCGTTAACAGATGACTGACGCAGATTTGCATTTAATTTCCTTGGAGGCACAGAAAATCCTAAACCACGGGTTATTTTAGAGTGTAGTGATTGATCAATTAATAATTGAATTCACAAAGATAAGAC
The DNA here is from genome assembly GCA_028533885.1 of Nasua narica. NCBI lineage: Eukaryota > Metazoa > Chordata > Mammalia > Carnivora > Procyonidae > Nasua > Nasua narica. The sequence goes on along the minus strand of CM052808.1, from coordinate 74,994,366 downwards.
ATAATCTGAGTTCATTGGAATACTCAATGAACAGTCAAACCATTTTTTTTCCAATGGTTTTTTAAATGTTATTGTCAATTATTCACCCTGGTGAAGGGCTAGAGGGCTTTGGTGAGAATATTTTAGCGAGCAGTTGGCTTTCAGGATGTAACAGCTGATGCAACAATAATCATCTTTTGACAAAATAAAATAAAATAAAATAACCCCCAAAGCCCCAAATTTTGACATAAAGAGATAGTCTCTATTCACCAGAGATTTGGTACCTTAACAACATAATGACATACATAAGTAGTCACCGGGGATTTTAGAACAGTTGTATGAATCAATTTGCAGGAACTTTACCATACATGCAATATTATTTTTCATCCTTGATAGAAAGGACAGCACACTCTGTAAATGAGTCTTCCACACTGGAAATCTCTCCTGGAGGTACCTGAATGGGAATCATTCTTAGATGTTTTATTCAATGTCCCACTACACAATGCATACTTTTTTTCCTTTGGTCATTTCTTTCATTATTTACATTCACTTGTATCTCGAGTTTTATTCTTGTCTTTTCTTTTTTAACTTTTTTCTTTTCCTTTTATTTTTCTCATCCCTTTACTCCCTTAAGATTTAAAAATCTCAAGGTTAAGTGGTAGCCTTTGTTTTCCCTATGTATTCAAGGATTTTAAAGTTTAAAACTTTCTTACCAATAACATTGCTAAACTAAAATTTCCAGTTCAGGTAAGGAGCTGTACTGGAATGAAGCAATCTGCTATAACAAAGTAATGTGTCAACATTTCATAAAACTTCTTTTATTTTCAATAAAACCTTCCCACTGCCATGAACACATCGCCTTCAAACTCTTTCCTACTTTCTCATACTGTGATGAGTTTAAACATATGCTTTAACTTGGTGGATCATGTAAGGTTCACTGCATATAGTTACTAACCCATTTTTTTAAGTGTGTGAGTTCTGTGCAGAAAACAAAAATCATAGGTCTTTATTAAGTTTACTTTCTAATGTGAAAGAATGACAAAAATCATGAACAAAAATATAACAATGAATGCAGATATAATTTGCTGTGTATAGTAGAAAAGAGCAGAAAAGGAAAGGAAGGGAATGGAAAGGAAAGAAAAAAAGAGAAAAGAAATAAGGCCCAATAAATATAAACACAGAGTAGAGGACCTATTCTGAGACTCAGAGTTACATGACACCGAAGCCAACCCTTATTCTCTAATATTATGGATGTTTACGCATGGAGTAGGATTGTTTGAAAGCCATCCCAGATCTAAATTACACAATTTATAAGACGCTTTAGTAATCATTTATGCCTCTGAAAAAGCAGCATTTTTTATATGCTGCTTTAACTTAATTATTTGAGCACAACAAAGTTGCAGTTGGGATCATCTAATTGAGATGCGTATTTTTTATAACCATTCCTCTTTGATGAGTTTATAGAATAATTTGCAATGACTACAGAGAATTTATAATATACAACCCATAAAACAGCTTACTTAAGAATAAATGATAAGTCACAGCCGAGTATGGTTTCAGATGCTCATTTTCTATTATGATATAATAAAATCCCTGCCATGAGAGAGACCAATAAGACCAAAATTATTTTTATAAATTCTGATTTTTTAATGATTTCCTCAGCCTAGAAGAAAAAAAAAAGAATAGCATGAGAAATATTTATTTTTGAAGAAAAAGGCAGAAAAGAAATCTCTGAACTATATTAGAGAAAGAATACATAAAAAACAATGGCATAGAATGATTATTCTAGAGACTCTTATTTTAATTCTAAAATAAAGTGAGGTGAAGGAAAAAGAAGAAAATTTATCACAATTTACTCGAAGGAAAACTCACAGTACAAAGGGAAAATAGAGTCATTTGTACTTCACTTCTACCTTTACGTAAAACTGGGTTAGAAAATACTAGAAAGACAGTGCCAGCAGCAATTGCAGAGAACCCAAGGTGGGTTAGAGGTACAATCATACTAGAATGATTTAATCCATTACATTCTCTATAATCCTCATCACAAATGTGTATGAAGTACAACTTTAGCTACCTTCATCTGTACACAGATGTGAAAACCCAATAATATAAAAACCTTCAAGCACGAGGTTGTTACCTTCACTGAAATCATTTGGCTAACAAAGGCAAACAAGTTAAGGAAAATCCTTGCTGCCTGCAACAATGGAGGGCATGAGAAAAAAGGCTTAATTTGTTTTTACAATTTTTCAAATTAATGTTTACTTAAAAGTCCTGTATGAAAAGAACTCTGATTTATTGAGCTGTTCTTTGCTAAGCACAGTGCTAAAAGCTTGTCATGTATTGACTCATTTAATCTCCAAAAGAACCCTAAGAGGTATTATTACTTCCTTTTTTTTTTTCATTAATGTAGAAGGCTTAATGTTTTAAATGAAATCATTTGTTAGTTCCTTAACAAATAGGAAAAATAAATAATAAGCCAAAAAAAATAGTGTGGTTGGTAAAGGAAAACCATGCTCAGGCATTTCATCCCTGTTATGGATCAGACTATATATTTAATCCTCAAATTCTGAGAATCAGCAATGACCAACTCCATATTTAAATGTGGGGATTGAAATGCTTCCTTCCCAGTTAAATCTCATTCAAAAGTTCCTGTTTTCGTTTCCCTGTTACCAAGTCCATGTTGTCCCAATGTGGAGATACTAGAAATGCATTTTTGTTGGTTATGAATCATTTAGATTGACAAGTACATTAGGGAAAGATGGAAATTATCAAAGTAAAAAAATTGAACCATCTCATAATTTTAATTTCTGTCTGGCATACTTTTAATTTAGCCAATACTATTCCCTTAATATCTATGTATACAGCCAAAATATTTTGAAAATGTTAATGTATTCTTAGAAAGCCAATAAAAAATATGAGTCTAAATTACTTTCTCTTCTTTTTTTTTATAACTTGGTTTTAATTCTGAAGTTTGGGGACTTTGGAGCTTTTCGTCTGTAGAAAGAAGCTCAGTAGTTTCCCAAGCAAATTGCCCCACATTGCAAAAATGATCAGATATGTAAGCATAATGGAAGAACACTCTGTGGTTGGTGCTAGATTTATTCTGCATGTTAAGAAATTAAACACCTCTATCATTCTTCTGGTCACTGGAGGCACATGTTTCTGTGATCTAAAAGAATATAAGGAAGGAAGGAAGGAAGGAAGGAAGGAAGGAAGGAAGGAAGGAAGGAAAGAAAGGAGAGAAAAATTTTCAAAGTCATTATACAAAGAAGAATTTACAATCTTCCACTCAGTTTTTTTTTTTCAAGAATACAATGCAAGATTAATTCTTGTCACATGGTAAATGCATAATGCTAGGCTTGCTCAAGAAAGCGAATGCCTGAGCTACCAAAAGCAATCTGAAAATGAGTTATCATTGGAAATTTTGTCTTCTATAGAAAGGATATATTGGCTGGCCATCGATAGATTATATTCAGAGTGCTGATGAAAAAAGCTAGTCCACACTCACGAAGTCGTCATTTAGAGAAAGAGAGTAAGCAACCAACCCTTATCCAGAAGAAAACCAAAGATTTTTCTTTTATTACTATGTAAAGACTTATATAATCTCAGGTTAGTTTTGAGGTTCTGGAGTTCTTCATTTTTTATTCGACATCTAATCCAGCAAAATAAAATGCACCGGCTATTAAACAGATAAAATTGAGGGATTATGCCTAGTAATTAAGTGTACCAGACACATAATTTGACACTAAAGTTAGAGGTTGACACTGAGCTAACATTTGTGGGATATTGTTGCAAAATGCAAATTAGTTCTTCAGACAAATGAACAATTTTCCCATTGAATAATCACATACATAATGAAGTAATATGTCCGTGTAAATCCAATCCTGGTGTAAATTTATTTTGAATCATTTAAATAAGTCATAAGTTCGTCAAACTGCATGTTAAATTCCCATTACTCATTCTTTTTGATCAAATATATAGAAAGTAATAAAAAAAACTGATAAAGAAAAAAATTAAATCTTTTTTAAGACAATGATTCTTTTTTAAAGAAGATTTTTTTTTCTCCCCAAATTTGTTTATTTTAATTTTTCAGTGTTACAAGATTGATTGTTCATGCACCCTTCTTTAAAGAAGATTTTTAACTACACTATTAAATTGAAATTTTATCTTGGTCTTAATGTTTAAGACTAAAATATATATATAACCTAAAATTCCCAATTGTTCTATCCCTAAAAGTTGCTTTTTGTTTTGGGTTTTTTTTTTTTTATTTATAATGAACATAGTCAAAAACTTTACCTTTCTGACCACAAGAAATGGTGTTCCTTACTGAATCATTCTCTATCCTGAAAATTTCTGAAAATGCTGGAGAATGTTTCTGCAAATCCACCCTGGTTGTTACCTGTCACCTTTAATTTAAAATACTTTTTCTGCATCTTTGGTTAGGTTTATTCCTAGGTATCTTATGTTTTAGTGCAATTGTGAACAAAAATAAATTCAAAATGGATGAAAGACCTAAATGTGAGACAGGAAACCATCAAAATCCTGTGAAGAGAACACAGGCACTTGGGTTATTTTAAAATGAGAAAATATGAATATTAAATTAATATGAGGATTAAATGTGTGGAAAGTTAAAACATAAATCACACAAATTACCTACTTAAAAAAAAAGCTTCTGCACAGCAAAGAAAATAATCAACAAAATTAAAAATCCACCTTTGGAATGGGAGAAGATATTTGCAAATGACATACCTGATAAAGGTTTAATATCCAAAATCCATAAATAACTTATGAAATTCAACACCCAAAAATAAAAAATCCAATTTAAAAAATGGGCAGAAGACATGAATAGACATTTTTCCAGAGAAGATATTGGGATGGCTAATAGACACATGAGAAAGAAGATGCTTAACATCACTCATCATCAGGGAAATACAAATCAAGACTATAATGAAATATTACCTTATACTTGTCATAATGGTGAAAATTAACAACACAGGAAACAGCAGAAACAACATCCTTGTTGACAAGGATGTGGAGAAAGGGAAACTGTTGTGCACTATTGGTGGGAATGCAAACTAGTGCAGCCACTCTGGAAAGCGGTATGGAGGTTCCTCAAAAAGTTAAAAACAGATCTACCCAACCATACAGAATTGCACTGCTAGGTATTTACCCAAAGAACACAAGAATACTGATTTGAAAGGATACATGCACCCCGATTTTTATAGCAGCATAGTTTACAATAGCCAAATTATGGAAAGAGCCCACATGTCCATCAACTGATGAATGGATAAAACAGATGTGATATATATTATATATCACAATGGACTATTACTCAGCTATGAAAAAGAATGAAATCTTGTCGTTTGCAATGACATGGGTGGAATTAGAGTACATTATGATCAGCAAAATAGGTCAGTCAGAAAAAGACAAATTACATACGATTTCACTCCTATGTGGAATTTGAGAAACAAAACAGACGAATGTGGGGCAAAAGAGAGAGGCAAACCATAAAGCATGTTCTTAATCATAGAGAACAAACTGAGGGTTGCTGGAGGGAAGGTGGACTGGGGGATGGGTTAAATGGGATGATGGGCATTAAGGAGGGCACTTGTGGTGAGCATTGGGTGTTATATGTAAGTGATGAATCAGTAAATCTTATACCTGAAACTAATATTACACTCTATGTTAACTAACTAGAATTTAAATAAAAAGTTGAAAAAGAAAGCTCTCTCCTTTAATTCTCCAAAATACATGGAAGCTGTCTCCTTTAATTCTCCAAAGCTGTGTACATGGAAGCTGTCTCCTTTAATTCTCCAAAATACAGACAACATAAGGCAGCATGAATCAGAAAATCTGAATGGTGATGTAAAAAGAACACAAGATCAGTATGGTGATTTAAAACTGAATTAAAAAAAACAATTATTTCCATATTTAATATTGACTGATCAAACAAATCTATCATCTTAAACAAATCATGGCTTAAACAAATAGAACACATGACAGGAAATATAAAACAACTCGTTTCAGACATTGGGCACTGGCTGGGACCATGGTCCCTGATAGGAGAAACACACAAGATGAATTTTATGATTGCCTCAACTTTATGTTTAGAAGTGGTGTCCAAAGATCAGCAAGGGAATGGATATATGAACATACCCAGGTAGTAATTTCTAGTTTAGGAGACAAAATTTGGAGTTGGGAGAGGTCAAATTGGCTGGAATTTGTGGGACAGAGTATCAGAGAGAAGGAAACTGGAGAGAAAGAGACAGAGAGAGACAGAGAAAGACAGAGGTCTAGAGAGGGGTGCCTTTATTGTTTGAACAAATATTTATGTATATGTGAATGAGAGAAAAATAACAAGGCGGTGGAAATAACAACTGGAATTTGACAGCCTGAATTATTTTGGGAGTTCACACGTAGCTAGAAAAAGCTCCAGTTCTGACCACTCAGAATGTAAAAAAAAAAAAACATGCAATGCATGGAGTATCAGGCAGAGTTCCCAAAGTTATCATTTTAGTCATAGAGCTAACTTGGCCTTTGAATAAAGTCTGCTCTGAATCTTACCTAGTAAAGCATAAAGTGAAATTTGAAAGGGTAAAACTGATTTAATGTAACAAGTGTGAGCCAAAACAAAGTTCCCAAATACTCAAAGGAATATAAGAAAATCTAGCACCCAACCCACACATGATGTCTGACATTCAATAAAAAAAAAAAAAAAAAAAATTGTCAGGCATGCAAAGAAGCAGGAAAATCTGACACATAACAGGAGAAATTTCAACTATTAGGAATAGACAGAAATGACATGGATGAATGAATTACCAAGCAACCAAACAAAAACATTATGTCAAAATACCCATATAAACATGGTCTCTATGCCCAAAATTCTATAAGACATCAACACGAAAAGAGAAAAAAAAAAAAGAATCTATAAAAAATCCAATGGGACTTCTAGAAATTATAACAATATCTGAAATAAATAATACAGTTGATGAGATTATCAGCAATTAGATACTACTGAAGAAATAAGAAAATGACAAACCATCCAAAATGAAGCACAGAGAACAAAAGCCTGAACAATAAAATAGGCAGGGATGATTGATTTGTGGAAAATATCAAGCCATCTTAGCTCTGTGTGACTAGACTCTAGAAAAACTAGGAGAAATAAAGTATATATACACATAATATTATGGAAAAAGAGTAGCCTTTTTTTCAGATTTTATGAAAATTATAAGACTACAGATCCAAACTCAATAAAGTCCACCAATGCCAAGCAAAGCATAAAGAAAGCCACAGAAACCTACATTATATGCAGATTGTTGTAGACCAACGACCAAAACAAAAACAAAACTCTCAAAAATTAGATACAGAGGGATAGAGGTAAGAACACCCAGAATTTATTTGCCAGAAAATGAGTGAGACTAAAGACAATAGAGAAGTTAAATCACTGACACAGAAAACAGAACAAAACACAATGAAACCTTTGAACCCAAATTTCCACACACAGTGAAAAACACCTCTTAAAAATGTGGGTGAAATAAAGACTTTCTCAAACAAAAAATGCTGAGAGGATTCATTGTTAGGAGACTAGCTTGCTTAATGAAAAAAGCAAATTCTTGAGAAAGAAGGGAAATGCAGATTTAGGTCTACACAAAAGAGGACTAGAAAATAGATTGGCAAACACAGAAAATTCTCTCATTTGATAATTTCTTGAAAATATAATTAGTATTTTATGACCAAAGTAACAATATTTGGGGGAAGTAATAGTGTAAGAATAAGTGAAATGCATGGAAACAATATCACAAAGGATGAGCGAGAGGTGGGAAATGAATATTTCCAAATTGTTGGAGTTTGCTTAAATTCTTGGTTAAATCGTCTAAATTGATTTCTATATATACTGTGTTAAAGTAAAGAAGCATTTTGCAGATCTTAGAGCAACCACTAAAATTTAAAAAGAAGGGTTAAAGATGATAATCCAAAAGAAAAATACTAAGTTAAATGCAAAAATAATACTCTGTTCATTGAAAAAAAAAAGGCAGAAAAAGGACAAAAAAATGGAGCTAGGACAAATAGATATTAGGACGGTAAATTTGAAATCAACTATATTTTTTTTTACTTTAAGAGGAAATGGTTGAAGCATTCTAATTAAATGGTAGATTGTCAGGTTAGAAAAATGAAAGTAAAATATCCCACTTTAAATATAAAAGCATAGATTCACTAAAATTGAATGAATGATACAAATACATATGTCATCAAGAGCAAAAAACAACTGAAATGATTCTATTAATATCTGGCAAATAAATAATGAGAAAACAAAACATTACAAAAAAAAGAGATACATGTTAAAATATTAAAATGGTGAATTTATCAAGAAGATATGAGACTCCTAAAAGTGTGAGACCTTAAAAACATAACTTCAAAATACATATGGTAAAAATTGGCAAAATTTAAAAGGAGAAATGGGCACATCCATGTACTTCCCCTTCCCTGACCTAGAGAATATGTAGACAGAAAATGAATGATACCATATTTAAGACAATAAAAGGAGCTTCTCTGCATTTAAGTGACTAATATAATGTAACTATGTTCTCTAACCACCACTCAGTCTAGAAAACAGACACCTGACAAAGCCCTACCTGACAAAGGACCCATTCTAAATTATGTGTAGGATAAAAAAAGTTATCAGAGAATATATTTTTAATTGAATACATATCTAAAGAATATATTCAAATTTGTAAGATGGAACCAAAGCAATGATCAGGGGACAATTTATAGCATTAAATATTTGTATGAGGAAAAAACAATGTCTGAAATGTATGATGGAAGCATTCACTTGAGAGACTACAAAAGATTGAAATAAACACAAAGCAAACTGAAAAAAAGAGAGGAGAAGAAAATCAAGAAATAATATTAAAAGTAAAGAAAATCCATAAAATTAAAAGTTGAATCTTGATAAAGCGATTAAACACTCATTTGGGAAGACTGATCACAGAAAAAAAAAACAAAGACAAGAGAGAGAGAGAAAGAAAAAGAAATACAAATTACTCCTATCAGGACAGAACATGGAAATATTATTTTATGTACTATAGATCTGAAAAATAAATGAATATTATAAACAACTTTAAGTTGATAAATTCAACAATTTACATAATTGGACAAATTTCTTGAATGACTCAAACAAACAGAGCATGTTTTTAAAAAATGGTAACAAAAATAGCAACATCTCTATTTAAAATTGAATTTGGGGGCTCCTGGGTGGCTCAGTGGGTTAAAGCCTCTGCCTTCAGCTCAGGTCATGATCTCAGGGTCCTCCCATCGAGCCCCACATGGGCTCTCTGCTCAGCGGGGAGCCTGCTTCCCCCTCTCTCTCTGTCTGCCTCTCTGCCTACTTGTGATCTCTCTCTCTCTGTCAAATAAATAAATAAAATCTTTTTAAAAAATAAATAAAGAAAATAAAATTGAATTTGTAGTTGCTGTTTCTTACAGCAATTGCTAAATTCACTTTTAGAACTAATTCTGTAAAAATCTATATTCTTTCCTGTGTATGGCCACTGAAGCCTCCATCAGCTAACTTCATGGTCAGCCAATAATGGAAGAATTCCCTTAAATGCTTAGAAACCATAAGTCCGTTTGTGCTGAGGGCCTCTGTGTGTTGTGCAGGGGGTGGGCGTGCCTTCAGAGCTGAGGGGGGGCAGTCTCAGTCTCTGCCTGAGACTTCACAAACCAGCCAACCAGCAGAGAGCATTCACGATTGGCTTTAGCATATACCCAGCCCAGGAAAATATCTACATTTGAGTGTTTCATTGTCTTTATGTCATTTCTCATCTTTCCTTTAAACTTTATAAAAGCCTGTCTGTACCTGTGTCTACCATGTCCCCCAAACCCCCCAAAAAGAGAATCTTAACTGGAGATTTCCGAATCAGTTGGGTAAAGATGTGTCTTTCAAGCCGAGTCTTCCAGGGAACCATCAAATGCCTGAGGTTTTCTAAAAGCACCGCCCCATTTTGTTCCCCAGATAGTAGAAAAGTGCATGTTATTTTTCAAGAAATAGCTGGGACAGGAGCATGGGACTAAAGCAAGTGAAAATGGCTCAAAACTCACTGTTTTAATGAGATTCCCCATCATTTCTTGAATAAATGTTCTCAGGTTGTTGCATACCTTTAGTTGATTTCTAGAGTTCTGAAAAAGTTGATGCTGACAGTCTGTGCCATTTGCCGTTCCTTTTATGGGGGTGGGGGGTAGGTGACTTCTCAAAGGTTCTTAGTCTGCCACTTTTTCTGGCATCATCCAATTTGCTTTTTTGAAGTTATTAAAGTGATATTCTGTATATACCTTCTGTTGCTTAATCTTCACTGTAAATTCTCATTGTGCCAGAATGTATTTCTAAATTTCTACACCACTGATATTTTCCTACAACAGAGCTGTGGCAAGTTTCCATCTGATGTTTCCTGTGAGCAAACTATTTGGAGAGGACAAAAAGAAAAATCTCAATAGCACTGCCCATTGGCTAGAGACTTCTTAGGGACATTAGAAGGACATGTAAATATTATTAACTTTCAAATATGGGCCATATGTAAAGAAGCCCAATCACAGTCTAGGCCAAATGAACTCTGATAGAATCTAGTAACATTTTTCTTTCAAGAAAAAAATGTGTGCATTTTGTGAAAAAGAACTAAAATTAATGTGGTGTTCTGGATTAAAAGATAGCACTAGTCACTCCAGTTACTTGTAATACTTGATTTATTTTCCAGTATTTGAACCAAAGGGTAAATAATGCTATTTGTATCCTCTTGTCTCAAAGAAATTCTAAGTATAAAATATTTTGCACTCACAGAAGTGAAGATACTACGTAATTTCAAAGCACAAGGTATTTATTACACGATAGAAAAGTAGCTGTTCCACACAAATTTTTGCTTATTTCTACTGTTTCTATAATCATAGCACTATTTTTAAAATAATTTATATATTATATATAGTGTACATATAACTTATATATAATTAAATATATATATAGTTCTTGAAAAAGAGTAACTTTTCTCAATTATGATAATATAAACTAACTTACATGTATAGCCTCAGAATAACTTTAAAAAAAAAAAAACCACACAGTGAGTAACTCCAATATATTATTTTTCTGTGGTCAGATTTCCTCTTGGAAATAGTATTTTAAAAGTTATAAAAATGAATTATTAATGTACATGAAGAAATAAAGTCTATTTGCAAAGATCAACTATACAGAGTGGCTTATGAGCTCACAATCAATAAAGAAAGGAGGCCTGAGTAAACGTCCTTCAAGTCTGCAGATGTGGGATATTGATGAACACGGGATAGATGATGGTATATCAACAGCAGGGATCTGAATGGTCTTTCATGGTAGAGGAAAATGTGGTGGAAATAGCATGCACGCAGAAACTTCTCAGACTCATTACCCAATCAGTTTGCTTACTGGTGTGGCTTAACTCCAAACTGTAATAAAATCACAACTTTTAATAACTCTTCTAGAGAGATACAGAATACATGTTCTTTTATAGCAAAACCTAAGGTACTTATTTGGAGTTCAAAACAACATTCGAATATATAAATGGATTAATGCTAAAAGCAGGACTCTTTCTTTTCAGATATTCCTTTCAATAAAATATGAAATTAAAATTGGCTTCAATACAGGATTTATTTTTAATGTTAGCTTTATTTTTTTAGTGCTATGTATTTGCTAATAAAAAAATTATAGTCCTTTAAAAACTCCCTAAATCTTTTTTGCTTTCTGCCTGTCTCTACATCTTCCTCCATGGTTCCCTATTTTTTTTTTAACTCTCTCTGTTTTAGAAATATGAGACTGCCCTGCCCCTGCTCTGCATGGCTCTTCTTTCTCCCTTCTAATCATATCTATCCTTCTATCAACATTTTAGTCTTGTCTGTTCTATTAAAACACTTCATTTTGTCCATCCCTTTATTGCCCTCTACTCATTTGAAGGTCGTCATGCACGCTCATTATTCTAGAAGAGTCAACAAAAGAGTCCACAAAAGGCGGCACACTGATTAACACAAGAGTGTATCTTTCTGAAACCTGAACCCCTCCCCTGCACCCCATCATGGGTCATGGGTGGGTTAGCAAGTCCTCCATGTTATTAAAGCAGTGGAGGCATGTTAGCCACCTCTATTTGTAACATAACTGCCTATCGCACACCCTTAATTCCTTCAGTTGGCCTCAGAAAAGATAATTCTATGCATTTCCAAATAAAAACATAATCTGGAATCCTAAACCAAGCCACTTACACAAGGGCTAATTCAGCCTGCGTATATATTAGAGTCTGCACGACTTCAAACTCTTCTCTACCCCGCCTACCATTGGACTAACGCTTCTCTACCCCGTCTACCATTGGAGATCATCTATTTCTCTTCTCTCCTTCAGGTCCAAATCTCTTGGAAGTTTTATTTGTACTTACCAACTTCTGTGTGTAGATTTTTTTTTCTTTCCTAAATCAATATAATTTTTTTCTCTTCTCTTCACACCAAAACTGTTATTAGTATCAAGGCCACCAATGACATTCCAAGATCCAAATCCAATTTATGCCATGAATCAAACATCATTTATTGAGTGATTACTCTTTGCTCTAAGTTCAATGGTGGGCATCTTCCTAGACAGAAACCTTAGAAGAATCACCCAGAGGCAAAGTCCCAAGTTCTGGGGAGAGTGGGGGAAGGGAACAAATAAAGACTGGAGCTGGAGACAAGGACACAGATAAACAGAGTATACGTTAGAAGCCCCAGGGCACAACATCCTGACCTTGAAGCTTCCCAGACTCTGGGGCTAGAAGATCAAGAGCCACAAGTGCAGACCATGAGCTCTCCCACCTCGGCCCCAGAGTAGCCCCTAGACTCATTATAATGAATTTGCAATGAGGTTATAGAGCCACCAATGGGGGAAGGCCGCCATGACAGTTCTGGGACAAATCTTGCAGGGTCTAAAACCCCCTCCCAACCTGTGGGAGGGGTTGCTCAAATGATTGGAAGCAGCCTCCATTAGAGAGCATGAAGCAAGGCCCCACCCACATACCTGGAAAGGATCCCAGTAGCCTCAGACAGCTGCCACCCCTGGGCCTGCCCACCTTGAGCGTGGACCACTGCTTTAGTAAAGTCATCTTCTGCTTCGGCTTTGGGTGGCAATCTTTAATTCTTTACTGTGTCCGTGCCAAGAGCCGAGACATAGGCTTTTCTTGCTGACAGAGGCAAATGTTTAGAAAAACACAATCATATGTACACTTAAATTAAAATAACTGTTAGAAAAAAATGTGTAAAGTACTTCAAAATGAATTAGGGAAGGCTAGTTGTATGGAAGAGATCCTAATTTACTTCTCCATCGTAGCAGATTAAATTATCCTTTCTCTGGGCTTTCAATGAATAAGAATAGATACACCACATTTCACAAGCACTTATTATTTGTTGGTAACAGTTTAAAAACCTATTTCCTTCCTCAAGGAAAGGAAGAATGTCCCACTTATGTCTGGATTATCCCTGGCTCCACAATATGACACTCAGATAGTACAGGATGCAATCCAAACTTACACAATGTATGGAAGAAAAGAAAACTTCTTTCACAGGAGAGATAGAAAGGAAAAAAAAAAAAAACCAGACAAATGAGAAGCAGATACAGAAGCCAAGAATTCTCATATATTTTCTAAATTCTGCATATGGACATTTCAGCCCACAGATTGGTTTGACAGCAGTGCCTCAAGTCCTAGTATGCAATTTTAGAAACATCTGTGATCTAGTCTAGTTCCTTTGGAATATTATTTACATTCAGGATGCAGTAGTCGATGATTTGGTGGCATAAGGAATGATTTTCATAAGTACTCTTTTTTTTGTCATTTATTTATTACCTATAATTTGCTACTTTGCAAACATATATGCAACCAAGTTTACTAGAAAAATATCTTTATTTTTCTTCACACTATTGATTTATGCATGAATGATATCTAAACTCCTCACATTGTTTGTCATTATGCTATAACAGGCAAAATTTTAAGAACTTTTGAAATTTCTATTTACCCTCCCACCCCTTTCCTGTTATATAAATTATTAGATGTTAAATACTAGGAAACTACACATTCATTTCATAGATTTTCTGTAAGGAGTTTTTGCCTAGGTTTATGTGTTCAGAGATGTTTGGTTGTTTATGATTTCAAAAGTTCTCCCAAAATTCTTTTTTTTTTTTTTTTAAGGGGAGAGGCAGAGGGAGAGGGACAGAGGGAATCGTAAACAAGTTCTATGCCCCAGCTGGATCTCACCACCCTGAGATCATGACCTGAGCCCAAATCAAGAAGCTTAACTGACTGAGACACCCAGGTGCCTCTCCCCAAATTCTTCTTGATGATTCACAGAGAAATCGTTTGATGCTATAATCTTCCAAAGTAGTTTCCATGAATATCTTAATTTTTCTTTGAATAGTGGCTGCAACTTCCTGAAATATTGGACTTTTATGTTTATAATGTTTATATTTATTAATAAACAAAATAATATGCATACCAGCTGTGAAATCTGTCTTCGTTATCATCAGAAGTGACACGTTTCTTTAGTTCATCTAAAAATGACCTGAACCCATATCAAAATGCACTTTGCACGCACAGTCAAGGGAAAAAGTATTACTCATGACATCATCATCATTGTAGTTCATATTTATGGAATACGGTTTAGGGCCCCTATTCTCCTGAGTACTTTATGTTAACTAACTTATTTAACCATTCCAGTAAATTTATTAAGTAGACACCATATTATTATTTCAATGCTATTGATGTGAACAGGTACTTAGAGAAGTTAATTTCCCAAAGTCACATGGCTAGGACCTGTCCCTTCCCCAGTGTGTAAACTGCACACACTGTTCTTGAAACCACTGGCAGTCTACTCTTCGGCAGTAAAACAGAAGAGAGGAGTGTCCTCTTTTTCATCTCTGGGCCTGATTTAATACTTGACCGACTCTGGTCTGTTGCCTAAGGATTGACAGCAATGCAGGAAGTCAGGAGAAAAGCATGGAACAGATTCTCCGCCAGAGGCTTCAGAAAGAGCCTGGCCCAGAAGACAAATGGATTTCAAACAGCCTCCAGAACTGTAAGAGAATAAATTTCTGCTGTTTAAAGTCATCCAGTTCATGGTACTTTGTTATAGCAACCCTAAGAAATTAAGACAATGCCCTCAACTAATTATCAGAATGAAAAATTAATCACAAATAGTAACAACCGTTTTAAAAAGCAAGGCTTTTAAAAATACCATCCTTGAACAATTATAATAATGCATAGAATTTGAATATATTTACAAAACTTCCTTCAATACCTACAGATGGCTTAAACTTGGCACTAAGAAATCACTACATACATTCGAAAATTACATAATTATAATGACAGATACCCAAATGCTACACATTGTCCTAACATTCAATCAAAGTCATATGTTATAGACCAAAGTTGTGGATAGTTATACTTAGCAATAAAGGAATCCTAATAAAATTGTTATATAAATATGTCTTCTGTTTACTAATTTTATAGTGTATCGTCTAAATTACAAAGACAATTCTATTGCCTAAAGCCCGGACTACCAAATTATTATAAAAAGTTTTGTTTTCTCAGATTACACAAACAATAAAAGTTTATCTGCAAAGTAAGAAAACTGACATTGTTTTGGATTTGTTGGAGTAAATTAAAAACTAACAAATTATTAAACAGTAGAGATACTTTAAACTAAATACTTCTATGTATAGTAAATAGAAGAAAATAAATGCACAACTGTATGCAAATGCCACGGAAAATAATTAAATACTTGTCATTTGAAAGTCAGTCGGAAATAGTTACTTTTTACACCAAGTCAAAGTGGCATACATATTTACTGCTATATTTATAGGTAAAAACTAACACTGATACAATGAAAGACCTAATGTTAATGTAAAATCCATTATATTCTTCTTATATATTGGCACTATTATCATATTGGTCCAAAGTCAACTTTGCATCATTTTGGCTTTTATTTATTTCATATCTTTCAGAAATACTGTAACATACCAGTTAGGTTAGCCTTGTCTCTGTTCAGATAACTTTATTTTTTTTTTACATGAATGCACGTAGTAACTTTATAGTAGCCAAAAACTGCCAAAAAATAGGCCTATCAACAGGTAGATGGATGAACATCCATACATTGGATTACTACTCAGCAATAAAATGCAATGAACTATTAATACATGTGAGAACATGGGTGAAATTCAAAATAAGCATGTCAACTGAAAAGAAGACAGACACAAATGAAGACATATATGATTCTGACTATACAAAACTCTGGAACAATGTGGTTTTGTTTTTTTATTTCTTTGTTTTTAGAGGGATTGGGGAGGGGCAGAAGAAGAGGTAGAGACAGAATCTTAAGCTGGCTCCATTTTCAACATGGAGCCCAACGTGGGGCTTGATGTGGGGCTCAATCTCACAACCCTGAGATCATGTCCTGAGCCAAAAATCAAGAGTCAGACTCTTAACTGACTAATCCATCCAGGTGCTCCAGATCCACTGTGTCTTAAAAGGTCTCTAAAAAGTGATCATTTCTCTTTAGCTTTGTACTTAGAAGAGAATAATAATTCATGTGTACCATGCTTTAGAAACAAAAATTGATTATCTAACAAGAAATAAAATTATTCTTATCTTATTAATTTAGCAAACTGTGAATGAGTCTCTGAAAATAAATACCCCTCATTTAAAAAAAAATGTCTTTAGTAATTCAATTTGATTCAATGAAAGTCACTCCAATCAAGTAAGTATTTTTTAAGCCATTAACTCATGTCTAACTATTTATTATTAGGATAGAAATTATTCAGTTTACTCTCAAATATTATCTGCTTGGTATTGAGGTATGTGGTACATATTAAATATGTCAGTTTACAAATATGAAGCCATGTATGTGATAGATCTTACAGGCCAGTATATAAAGGTTTCCAAAATATATTGGAGGGAAATTAACTTTATCATTACTCAGAAAAATGTTAAGAGAAATTTGAATTTTTAAGTATTAATTTAAGAGACTTTAGGGCATGAATTGAAAGAAGTAAGCTGTAATCTTGAGACAGTTTACAGTATATCCTTCTTTTAAGCTAGCTAACTTTTGGGCATCTGGGTGGCTCAGTCGGTTAATCATATGACTCTTGATTTTGGCTCAGGTCGTGATCTTTGAGGGGTTGCAATATCAAGTCCTGCATCAGGCTACACACTCAGTTGGGAGTCTGCTTGAGATTCTCTCTCTCCCTCTCCCTCTGCTCCCCCACCATGCTCTCTCTGTCTCTCTTTCAAATAAATAAATAAATCTTTAAAAAAATAAGCTAGCTAACTTTCTAACTATCAATATGTCTATTTGCAATCTATCTCCACACTATATGTCTTTTAAATGGGCAGAAATAGGGGGCATTGCATAGAAAATAAAATTTAAATTTTCTGATTAAAACTAGATAGAGATAGATGGAATCAATTTTATTCCTTCCAGTCTAAAACTAATGCACAATATAAAAATGGTGCTAATATAATTATACAGTTAAATTGTCTGTAAACTAGGAATTATTCTAAGTAGTTATTGAAAAATAATATACAGAAGGTGCAATGATGGACCAAATGAGTCTGAATCTGATTTGTACAAACATCTGGCACAGGGAAAGAAGTTTTCCACTCCTTGTAGTTTCGCTATTTGCAGACCTGGTCTAGCCTTCCCCTGAAAACAGTAAACCATACTTACTAAAACGTTTTAAGCCTTCCTGCCCCTATTCATGATCTGGCAAAGAAAATAAGAATATACTGCCGAAAACAAAGTGATGGAAGATATGGAGAGATAACTAGATCACTGAAGCACGCATTCTCCTAGAGGATGATTACAACACAGTGGGACTTTGAGCTTCAGTTTGTAAGTCCTGAGGGTTTTGAACTGAGGAGAAAAGGCTAGGCTCATCCTAAGTGATATGCATCATAGGATAGTCTCCTAAATGTAAAACCTCAGTGTAATAGTGAACTAGAAATAAACACTTCCCATGCCCCAGGGGAGTGTTAAGAAAATAGACTTCATCAAAGCATGGTGAGCATTACTACTACTAATAGTAACATTAGTGTAAAAGCATGGTGAGCATTACTACTACTAATAGTAACATTAGTGTAAAAGCATGGTGAGCATTACTACTACTAACAGTAACATTAGTGTAAAAAAAAAAGAGAGACAGACAGAGAGAAAGTGAAGGAAAAAGAAGAGGAGGAGGAGAGAAGAAAAATGAAGAGAAATAAGTTAAAAGAAGGAGAAGGAAGAAGAGGAGAAAGAGGAGAAAATTATGTGCACTTGAGAAATTGTCAACAAAACCCACCAACTCTCTCAGGTGTTTGACAACTGAATGAAATCCTCTTAAGTGGATTTTTAAAACTCAGATCGGTAATTTAATTTAAAATAATTCCAAGTCATAGTGAGCCCAGGCTGCTGAAGAAAAGCAATTACAGGTTCTCTCTAGAGAAATCCATTTTAATACAAAGAGTTCTCACACCTCGAAGAAAAGTGAGAAATGCATAGCTGAAAAAATGACAAAATATACGAGAAACCACCATATGTAAATACTAGTAGAGACAACAGAAAACAGAATCATATTCACAAAACCTTTGTTGATCAGAATTATTGGATACAAGAGAGAAACTAAATATAAGTCATGTGTTTCCATAAGTAAACTGAGCTGTTTAAATATACTCAATAAGTTCTTTAAAAATAAAAGCTTTAGAGCTAAAAATAAAATATTTAAAAAAAAAGATCAGTAAGCAAGTTTAGAAGATGAGACACACCTGTGAGCAAAACTGTCCATTAGAAGATAAAACAAATATCACCACCACCACCACCATCATCATCATCATCATCAGAAGGCAGTTCTGAGAGGCAGAGCTGTAACCATGAGCATTACAGGAAATGCAGCAGTTTAAAGAAATAAATAAATGCAGTGGATATGAAAGGTTTTTGACTTCTGGAAAGAGAGGAAAAAATAAAATGGGGGAAAAGGCAATATTTAAAGAACTGATGGCTAAAAATATCTTCAAAATTGATTTTAAAAATCTCAGATTGCTGGGGCACATAGGTGGCTCAGTTGGTTAAGTGTCAGACTCTTGATTTCAGTTCAGTCATGATCTCAGGGTTCTGAGATTGAGCCTGTGTGGGGCTCTGCACTGGGCATGGGCCGTGCTTGAGATTTTCTCTCCCTCCCTTACTCCCTTACTACATTTGTGTGTTCTCAAAAAACTAAATAAACTAGTAATAGTAATAATAATAATAATAAACATCTCAGATTGGGCTCCCCAGATATAAAGTGCAAGTAAATCAATTGACTTTCTTTTTGTTTTCTTTGAATTTTAAGTTGATCCCAAGAAACTCTCAAAGAGCAATGGAAAAGCAAGGTAGGAAAGCAAAGGGAGCTAGTACAGCGTGCCTTAGGGAGCAAGTTCCCACTATAGATATAAGAACTCTAGCTGGCTGGGGGCCCTTGGGGATGGCATGGATTAGAGGTAGCAAACTTTACTGTAGAGTCAGACAGTAAATAGGTTAAACTCTGTGAATCATACAACCTCTGCTGTATACTCCGTTCTGTACTAGAGTGCGGAAGCTGCTGTAGACCATGCGTAAAAATGAGTATGACTGTGCCCTAACACAATTGTACTTAAAGAACAAGTAGCTGGATTTGGGGGCTCCCACAACTCAGAGTGTAATATAACATGGTCTCATACAAGTGAGTGCAAGGCTGAAGTATTTACCCCCCATCTCCGGCTCACTGGCAGCCAATTCTCCAGCTTCCTCCCTGCTGTGTGAGCAGCTTAAGGAAAACAAGAACACAGAAAGTTTGGGTGGTGAGTTGGCCGTGGCTTCCTTAGAAAACTGTCTCATTTGCAGAGATTGGATGTGGCTCTGGCAAGGGTCTGAGATAGCATTCCACCAACAGATCGAGATGCTGATAAATGCCAAGCTTCTCAAGTTAAAAAGGACCCAGTCGAGTCAGTAACATTCAAATACAAAAAATCTATTCAAAGGTAAGAGGAATGGACCTGCAAAAATTTTGGGAACTGAATATCGAATAGTCACTCCAATCCCGGTGAGACTAAATAAATAAATAAATGACAGAAAAAAAGAAAAGAAAAAAGCGCCTGCATATATGAACCTGCGACTACAACCACGATACCAGGTGGGAGATCTCACGGGACATTCCGTGAATTCAGTACACCCGGAGAAGATACCATATCTGACAAAAAGTGCCTACAGGACCCATGACCTCCGAATAGTAAGGTCTCCACTTCACTACTGGTATTTCATACTTTCTGAAAGTTCCTCCCACTAGTAAACTCTTGAACCACACCAAGACTTGGATCCTGGAAATGCAATCTTCATCCTTGGAGTGGAGTTGTGATGGTAAAACTTGATAACAAGACAATCCAGCGGGCCGAGTGAGGTTGATCATGGAGGTTAGCTTTGCTTCTGTGGTTCTTGAGCTCCCCGCTTCTCCTCTGTTTAAGGCATCCAGTCTATACACGGTGGTCATCCTCCAGCACCAGTTCCTCAGTACATTTTACCAGCTGGAGGAGGAGTAGCTCTAATGACCTCACAGATTCAATATTTAGACCTGTTATCTGACCTCAACAGGAAAGAATGAAGCTCCGTCAAGATCAGAACCACTTGTCCTCCAAATTGACCCACTAAATAAGTGCTCTTTTTTAAGTCATGAAAATTGACCCACACCAATATGCCGACATAACAATAGACAGATAGGTGACATCAGCTCCGGGACCAGACAACAGCAGAGGCTGGTAAAAGGGTGACTAAATCATTAGCAAAGGCTGGAAAAATAATTTCCAAATATTTTAATTATTATTAATAATTCCAAAATAATTGGGGGGAATAAAAGGTAATTTTATTATCTCCTAGCCACATGATTGACCCGATTAATCCCCCCTGCAGTTTGGGAAGAGTAACTGATGAACTTGCCAATTTGCCTGTGGATATCTCCTGGTAAATGTTGGAAGTGTTGTTCATTTAGCATAACTCTGTATCATAAGGTAAAGGAAGAGAGGGATAAAAAATAAACCATTCTATCTGCAAGCCAAATATAAAAGAAATACAAAAGTAATGAAGTTTGCTCAGCTGGGGAATAAAAAAAAATACTTTTTCACATCTTCAATCTCTCTACCAGCAAAAGACCCTCAAAGTCAAGGATAACCTGGACGTATAGATCAAATAAGATGTGTAGTATGCACCTCAAAGATTCTTTTCTAAGATTCTTGAAAGATTTAAGCAGAACCTGGGTGACCTGTTCAGCTAGGCAGAGAGACGGCTCAAATTTTTCAGGGTCTTATCTGCAGAGACCAGGCCTGATAAAAGTAGTCAGTCACAGGCCTGCCGATCTTGAAAAGAATTATGGATGTGTATTTGGGGGCATGAAGTGTGGAGTGAATCCAATTCAGATTCATACAAAGCTGAAAAAGTGTTTAGGTTGGTTATACTGGCAAATCAACTATCAGATTGGACTGTAAGAAACTGAGAGCTCCACTGATGTCCTCTGGGACCTTGATATTTTTATGGGAATTAAGCAAGCTGAATTATTTACTCAGATGCTAGTGCTGATGGGAATTTTATTACATATAAAGAAGAATGAGCCAGTGGTTTATACCCTTTGGGATCTATGTTCCAAGATTTCAGCAGATTAAAGATTTGAGGGAGTGAATGGCCACTTTTTGCTCAAGAAAAAACCGATGTTGTATTTTTAACCATTTCTAAAAAAAGAATATGCAGTAGAACTCTGAGGCCCACAAAGCCTAAAATATTTAGTATTTGAATCTTTACAGAAAACGTTTATTAAACTCTGACCCTGGAGGCCACATCTGTGCAACAACAAAGAACCTCAGCCTGGATTTACTCCCTAGGAATGAAACCAAGCCGTTTAGAAAGGATACTGTCTCACCCAGAATACCAAATTTTGGGAGCAGATGCCTAGTTACATTTCAAAAATGCTATGGGTTAGTGACTAGTTTCTTCCTCTAATTTATCCTTTGAAAGAAAGCATTTATGGCCGCTTTTTTCTATGCCCCTCTCTGTCATCTGAGGCAGAGAACTTGGTATTTTGTTCATATCTCTTTGAAATAGGAGCTTTGTCCACATCTTCAACATTTCCTCAATGAAGAGCAAGCAGTAAGTTCGTAGGAAGTACACGTTGTAAGTCCTTCACTTTTATTCACAAATTAAAATATATATATCACAAAAAAGTTTAGGTAAATTTTTTTTTTCTTGAGATCCTAAGTATCATATGCCATTTTTATTTCATATACTTATCACATTGTGTTTTTAACTTACTTCTCAGGGTCCTAAAGATTTAAGGCATGCCTGTCCTATATTTTAGCTAATCCTGGCAGTAATGGGAATACTGCATATACTACATTAATTAAAACAAATAAAAAGATACAAAAGAAAGGTACAAATAGAGATAGACAGAGACAGAGATGGAGACAGAGTCATAACCAAATGAACACAGGTAACCAGAACACAGCAATGATGGATAAATCTTTCTCCTTGCCTTTCTCCACGACAGAGGACCAACCCTAAGTTTCAGGTTGCCCCATCTTATTTTCATCAAAGGACACAATATGAACACTTTTTGTCAATGAGATACCACATAAATTTGCTATGAATGTTTCTACAAATTTTTTCACTCTTCTGACATAAAGAAAGGAATGTGTGTCCTTACATTTCCTCTTTATTTTTTTTTAATTGAAGTTTAGTTGACACATAATGTATTATCTTCAGGTGTACAACATCATGATTTGACGATTCTTTATATTATGTAATGCTCACCAGTAAAAGTGTGGTTACCATTTGTCACCATACGAAGTTATTACGATACACTGTGTTCTCTATGCCGTACTCTGGAAGGGTGTACCTCTGACTTGCCCCCACCTATTTGGCCCATTCTCCACCCTCTCCCCTCTGGCAACCACCAGTTTGTTCTCTGTATTTAGGAGTCTGTTTCTGTTTTCTGCTTGTTTTATTTCATTTACATTCCATATACATGTTTCCGAGCCCAGAGACACAGCATAATGCAATAATAAACACAAGGGAAAAAACATGCCATCAAGTGGATAAAGCAGATGAAAAAGCCTGGTCTTCTAATGATTGTATTGAGTAGCTGAACCAGTCTGCAGGCGCCTAGCCCTCGGGTATTGATAAGTGGGGGAAAAAGAAACACCTATGTGTTTATGCTACTTCTACTCAGGTTTTCTCTTACTTGCAGTTAAACACATTTCTTACTTATACATATATTTAGAGAGAAAATCATTGCGTATTGATTCTTGTTTTTATTCTTCAACCCAATGAAAGCAATGCTTGCCTTAGGGAAAATAATAAAGCAGAATCAACCTACCTTTTAGTCTTCCTTTCCTTCTTTTCCTACTTGCTTATTTATACTCCACGAATATAAGTTTCCATTAGATTAGCTTATTAATTTAGGTCATCCATCCTTGGTCTACTCTGTTAATTTAAATCTTATCTCTGCTATGACCCAGTGTTGCCCAAATCAATAAATAACACTACTATTTTCTCAGGCCTTCAATCATTAAAAGAACCTTAATTGGTGTCTTTTTCTTACTCTGCACACCTGATCCTTCAGCAAATTGTTTTCAACGACTGCCTCTCTTTTAAGAACTCCATGGTGCCATGTTCCAATCTATCATCCTGTCTCATAGACTATTGGCATTTACATTTAGCCACTCTCTCTCTAACTCAATTCCTACCTTAAGAGTATGCCCCTTTTATAACATGTCAGATGTTAACACTTCTCCACCACAAGCCCCACAATGATCTCCCTTCACCATAGAAGTAAGCCAGACAACCTCACCACGGATTCTACTGTCCTACACGGTCCGGGTCTCACAGCTACTTCCTCCCGTGGTCATTTGGCTCCATTAACTCTGCTTACCCCACTTTAAACACACCAAGGAGACTTTGTTGAAGAGAAATCAGTGAAGAAATGAGGGGTGTGACTCCAGTGGATCATACTTTTTATGGAGACATGAAGCCAAGGAAAAGGATACTTCATGTTAAAGCAGGAGGTTTTTCCTTTTCTTAAAGATTTTTATTTATTTATTTGACAGAGAAGATCACAAGTAGACAGAGAGGCAGGCAGAGGGAGAGGGGGAAGCAGGCTCCCCGCTGAGCAGAGAGCTTGATGGGGGGCTCGATCCCAAGACCCTGAGATCATGACCTGAGCCGAAGGCAGAGGCTTAACCCACTGAGACACCCAGGCGCTCCAAAGCAGGAGGTTTTAAAGGGCATTAATGCGCTGAAATAATACATTTAATTCCGTGACATAAGGTCTAGTAACAAAACTTATAGAATATTAGTTAAAAGTGAAACTCCGGATATGATTACTATAATTATCTTACTTCAGATAATCTAGCCATATAAACAATATTCGTTAATAGAGCAGTTTTATGTTTACAAAGAATTGAGCAGATAGAATAGAAAGTTCCCATATACCCCCACCTCTGCTGGTCACCATTTCCCTTGTTATCAAAGTGTTGCATTACTGTGGTGCATTTGTTATAATTAATAAACCAATAATGCTTCATTATGAACTGAAACCTATAGTTTATATCAGGATTTGCTCTTTGCAATATACAGTTTTGAGAAATGCATAACATTGTCATTTTAAGTCCTAAATATTTCCTGTGTGCCACCAACTCATCCTTTCCCTCTCTCCCCATGCCCTTGGTATTCACTAACCATTTTTGTGTCTCTGCGGTTTTGCCTTTGCCAGAATGTCATAGACCTGAAACCGTATAGTATGCAGCTTTTTCATACAATCTTCTTTCATTAAGTAATATGCCTTTCAGTTTTTTCTATGTATATTTTGGCTTTATGGCTCAATAATTTTTATTGCTGATTATATTGCATCATACAGATATATCACTGTTTCTTTATCCATTCGCCTTTTGAAGGCTATCTTGGCTGTATCCAGCTTGGGGAAACTAAAAATAAAGCTACTATAAACATTCAAGTGGGGTTTCGTGTGGATCTAAGTTTTCAGCTCATTCAGGTAAATATGCAGGAGCACAACTGCTAGATCTCAGGGTAAGACTATGTCCAGCTTTGGCAAAAAACTGGCCAAACTGTCTTGCAGTATGACTGTACAATTTGCCTTCCCATCATGGTGAATGAGAATTCCTGATGCTCTGAATTATCACCAGAATTTGTTATCACCCATTTTTCTTTTCTTTTTATTTTATTCATTCTAACAGACACAAAGTGGAATCACATGTGGCCTAGCTTGCAATTACCCAGTGCTTTATAATGCTGGAAATCTTGGGTTTATTTTTCTTGTGTACATCTCCTTTTTTTCTTGTACTGTTTGGATCTTTTACACATTTTGAATTGGGGTGATTGATTTCTTATTGCTGAGCTTTAAGAATTTTTTTTATATTTTGAATACAAGTTCTTATTTTTTAAAAAAGATTTTATTTATTTGAGAGACAGAAAGCAAGAGAGAGAGCACAAGTGGGGGAGAGGGGCAGAGGGAGAGGGACAAGCAGGGTTCCCACTGAGGAGGAAGCCCGATGGAGGGCTCGATCCCAGGACCCTGGGACCATTTCCTGAGCCAAAGGCAGACGTTCAACCAACTGAGCCACCCAGGCACCCCTGAATACAAGTTGTTTACCAGATAACATAATTTACAAATGTTTTCTACCAGTCTGTAGCTTGTCTTTTCATTTTTTGTGTCTCTTACAGGGCAGAGGTTATTAATTTTAATGAAGTCAATTAATCATTTTTTCCTTTCATGTATTATGCTTTTGGTTTAGTACTGAAAACTCATTTCTGACCTTAAAATATGAACAGAGTCTGTAAATTAAAAAGACAAAAGACCAATCAACCTAACCAGGAGAAATTGTATAATGAGGGGAACTTAAAGCGGAGGTATACACCTCAAAATGAAGCATAAGTCTCATTTCTTAAAATTGAAAAAAAAAAAACAATGTTATGGAAAGAGAATAAGGTCATGTATTAGATTCTAAGAACTGCCTTAAGGAATTACCGCAAATTGGGTGGTTTACAACAACAGAAACTTATTCTTTCACAGTTCTTGGGGCCAGACATCTGAAATCAACGTGTTGGCAGGGTCACGGTTCATGAAGGCTCTCAGCAAGTTCCCCTTTCTCTCAATATTCTGACTTCCGAGGGTTCTGGCAACGCTTGGTGTCCTTAGCTCATGGCAGCGTTAACTCTATTCCTGCCTCTGTCTTCACATGGTGTTTTCTCTGTGAGTCTCTGCTTTCTCTTCTTACAAGGATACTAGTAACGGGGTTAGTGTCTTTGTCTGTGTGGGTTTCTGTGATATAACACAACAGTGTGTGAGGGATCACACACAGTTAGAGACTGTGAGTCTAAGACCAAGGTGCTGGCAGCTTTCTTTTCTGGTGAGGACCCCCTTCCTAGTTCACAGATGGCTGCCTTCTCTCTGTGTCCCCCCATGGCAGAAGGGACAAGGGATCTCTTTGGGGTCTGTTTTTTAATCTCATTCATAAGGGCTCTACTTCCATAACTTAATTACCAGCTATAGCCCCCCGGCTCCTAACCCCATCACACTGGGGGGTTAGGATTTCAATATATGAAATCTGGGGGTACCTGAATATTCAGTCTCTAGCATGAATCCACCCTATTTGAAAGTGACTTCATCTTAACTAATTATATATGCCCTGACTAATTTCCAAATAATGTCACATTCTGAGGCTCCAGGTAGACCTCAATTTTGGAGGGAGGTTATTCAACCTAGTAAAGGTCATAGATAGAAATAAATAGAGTGTACTTTCATTGGAACATGCAAAAAGTAAATGTGCTTAAAAATAATGGGAAAGAGGGGTGCCTGGATGGCTCAATGGGTTAAAGCCTCTGCCTTCGGCTCAGGTCATGATCTCAAGGTCCTGGGACTGAGCCCCGCATCTGGCTCTCTGCTCAGCAGGGAGCCTGCTTCCCCCTCTCTCTCTGCCTGCCTCTCTGCCTACTTGTGATCACTCTCTTTCTCTCAAATAAATAAATAAATAAAATCTTTTAAAACAAAAAAGAAAGAAAACCTCCCTTAAAGAAAAGTGGGAAAGATAATAAAGCACTGTAAATAAACGTATAAAAAAAAAGAAAAAGGAACCTCCATAAGTAAGAACCATCCATATTTTTGTTAAAAAATAAGTTTACCGGGACGCCTGGGTGGCTCAGTGGGTTAAAGCCTCTGCCTTCGGCTCAGGTCATGATCTCAGGGTCCTGGGATGGAGCCCTGCATCGGGCTCTCTGCTCAGTGGGGAGCCTGCTTCCCCTCTCCTCTCTCTCTGTCTGTCTCTCTGCCTACTTGTGATCTCTCTCTGTCAAATAAATAAAAAACTTTTAAAAAAATAAGTTTACCAAATAGAAAACTTTGGGGGTTTTTTGTTGTTTATTGTCATAACTGGTTATTCTCTTTAAAACAAGTTAACAATAGGCACGACAGTTCTGTTGTTTGACTGAAAATTTAATTTTCACATTTAAATATGTTGGACCATTATCTATGTTTATCATAGGCACTATCTCTCCCACAATCATGTTCAAAAACAGCAAATGAGTAGAAACAAATTCACAAACATAATTATAGAGAATATTTTACATTTAAAACAGGAATTCTTAATTTCATTCCTATGCTGAATTATTGGAGGAAATTTGAAGAATTAATAGCATTAATAAAATTGGATAAAATGATTCTTACATTTAGTACCTTAATTTAAAATGTAAAATTTCAAGTTTTGAGACATCTGAAGGATCCGTTCCATTGCTAACAATTACAAAATTGTTTCTCTGAAGTTATAAAGAAATTACATGTGTGTCAACTATCCTCAAATAAAAAAAATAAAGAGAAGTGATAAATATTGGGATTTGTGTAAGGTGGAATGGAAGTGTGAGAGAAAATTTCCAGCAATTCAATATTCAGAGATGCTGAGCAAATTACCCATGTCTGAACACAGGAGGAAGCGTCATGTGGCAAATAGATTGTATTTTAGAGCTAGACTGAGCCAAGGATCCCCAGTTAAGTCTCTGAGTTTCTTTGTAGTCAAACGTGAAATAATAACCACTCTACAGAATTGAGAGGATTCAAGAAATAGTAAGGAAGCCACTGAGAATATGTCACAATATATTCTGCTGTCGATGGTTTGGTGATTGTTGAGTATATGTCCCTAGATTGGAGGGTGTCTACATGAGCACCTGTATTCCTACACACCTTATATTTCTTTTCCTCACATCATAAGGAATAGGGGCTGAAGAATGACATTTCTGAGACTCCAACATCATCACATTGTCAGCTAATATTTTAGGTACAGAAAATAAAATATACTTTTCTGAGGTAACTACAGATGAATGTGCAAAGCCTCCCCTGTTTCCCCAAAGCAATTCATTATAAGGTGCCTTTTCTACAGATATTTTCACTGAAATAATATACCAAATGTATGAACAGGTTTTTAAATAAAATATTTAATGATTTCTCACATGTCTCTTCCTGATTTAGACTCCGAAAGAAGGAATAGCATTCTGCCTTGAACAGCAAGGGATTAGAGGAATTTCAATCACATTTTAGGTGCTTAGTAATGTATTAGTTGACCAACAATTAATTAATCAAAATGACATTATAAAAATAAAGTCAAATCATATGAGAGTCTCTTTTGGGAAGATATAGATGCTCTCTATGCATAAATCCTGAGTTTAAAACCTTGAAGCCTATGCAATTCTCTACTTTCTAAATTCTGATAGAATCTGCCTAGAAATCAGAGTAAGAATGGCTCCCACAACAACAATAGCATTGAGGGGTTGAATGCTCACTCTTGTGTATGGGTGATTAAAACAGAATATTGATTTTGAATAAAGAAATAAACTTATAATGAAGGTTTGAAAAAGGATTATGAATGATCTTACTTTAATTATATATCACTAGTGAAAGCCCTTGGGAAAATATTTCCCAAAATAGTAATCGAGGTATTATTACTTAATCAACTTAATTTACTTCTTTTATAGTAAGGAGATAAGTTAATTTTATCTTCACATGTTTACAATCTGGCTTATATTAAATTTACATGATTCAATAAGGGATATTCTGAACTTCCAGGCATATTCACCATTAAACACTGATTGTGGTATTTTTTTTTTAAACCAGAACAGAATTGTTTTTTATTAACATATAATGTATTATTTGCCCCAGGGGTACATGTCTGTGAATCATCAGGCTTACACATTTCACAGCACTTACCATAGCACATACCTTCCTCAATGTCCAAAACCTAGCCACCCTATCCCTAGCCCCTACCCCCAGTTTGTTTCCTACATCCCCAGTGAGTTTAAGAGTCTCTTATGGTTTGTCTCCCTCCTGATCCCATCTTGTTTCATTTTGATTGTGGTATTTTAACTTAAAAATACCACAAAGGTTACCAAATAAACTCAATGGTTAAATATTATGTTCAGGATTTGGAATCTAAGTAAATAATATTTTTGCTTCATTCACTTATAAAGGAATCTTATTTTTGGCAGAAGGATAATTAAACCTTAATATGCAGAGAAATATTTGTGTTATGTTTACATTAACAAACATTTACAAAGAGACACATTGTTTTTAGGTAATGGGTTTTGAAATTAATAACTATGCTTTATTGGTAAAAATTTTGGAAATAGTACTTATGTTGTCATTTCATTTTGTACTTTCTTGAATTTGTTTTTAATTTATAGTTATGAAGTTTAAACTTATTTTGACCAACTTATAAAATTGTTATCCATTAGTTCTTCAAACACTGAAATAAGGAGTTGGCTTTGGTATTTAGCCTGAGGGATAGTTATATACCCAGTGAACCCCTAAAGTTGTACTTTGCAACTCCAAATAGGAAATTGGATCTCTTTGTCCTATCTGTGAGAAAACAGATATTTATTAATCCAATAGTCAATAGCCATATTTAAAATATGTTAATTTTAAATTTTGCCTTTAGTACTTGATATTTTAAAACAGTACGAATAGAAGGAGGTTTAGTTTTTATAAGTAGAGATAGGGTGTGATTTTCTTCATGATCTTTTTAATATAAGATAAATAAAATTATATTTTACTAAAATATGATTCATAAACATCAGTCAAAAGTATACCTCAAATACTGTGGTCAAAATATTTATGCTGAAAACCACATTTGGTGAACCAAGCTTCTCAGATCTGACCATAATCCAGCACATGCTGGAACTGCCTTGTGCAAATAATCACATTTCTCTCTCTTCCTCTCTCTCTCTTTTTTACTTCACTTTTCATTCTAATTTATTTATGAATTTACCACATCCTGAGCAACCTATATATTAAATATAATACCATATGTAGGACAGATATGTTACATACATTAAATAAAAGACAATAGAAGAAGCTTAATCAGAGTATTCCAAGTCGTACTCAAGATGGTTTTTCTAGCTACATGTTAGATATGAAGAATGGAATCATAACTTACCAGTACATTTTTATTTTTAGATAATTTAACATTATAGTCAAAATACATAATACAGTTAAATACTCTTCTCAGACTTTCCCATATCATATTATACAGATGTTGGTTAAAAATAGCTTTTGGTAAATAGATGTAATCCATGTGCCCTAAAAAAAAATAGAAGTAAACTAATATTATACTGAATAAACGTGAGAATTGTTTCCCTATGTCTTCCCCCAGATCCATACTGTTTGCCCTGTAGGTGAAGACTCAGATACGCTCCAACTGGAAGTTTTATTTTCATTCATCATAAATTTCTGAGATGTAAGAATCATAAAGGACAGTTCTGAGTCCTTATTTTTGTTAAATGATTATAAAATTGTTATTATACAAGCTATTTAGATATATAATTTTTAAAAATACTGCTGACATTCTTTTTATCATCAAGCCCATGGGTCTTCTTTATTGCTGCTGCAGTCAAAATGTAGACTTTGACTGACATGCTCCAGGAAGAGAATTCTGAGAATAATAATTGGATATTCTGTAACACTGTTCTCTAAGAACTGTTAGCTCTGTTGCATTTTCTTAGTTTGACATTTTGTTAAGCCCTACTGTCTTTATTTTCAGGATAGAATTGAAAGTTTGTGGAGACTTAGGCAACTTTTCCAGAAATCTGCCAATTAAATAAACAATTCAGATTGGAAATAGTGTGGTTTTTGATATATTTAATACAAAAATAAAAAATAAAAGCAATAGTATGAATAGTTCTCTATCACCTCCTAGAAACCAACTTATTCTGGGGATTTGGAATTTCTTTCTTTTTTTTATATCTGTGTGAAAGCTTTGTATTGAGTCATATTTTTTATATAATAAAACTCCCTTCTGTAATGATATGGTTGTCTGTTTAAATGTCAAATATAAATATGGCTATTATATTATCAATGTGTTCAACAAACAACACTTTCAATTTCATATAAGTCTGACTTCCACAATATATTTCTTTTTAAGATTCAATTTAAAACCCAATCCCAACAAAAATGTATTGTGTGTATAATTTATGCTATACTACATACTGGATACTTGAAATGAAAACAATGACAGAACTCCTGTTCTCAAAGTATCGCACACCATCTAGTTAAGAAGAAAGAAATTCACCAGTAAATACACCATATGGTAAATACTCTACTAGATTAAGGTAAAAAGCTGGTGTGTGGAGAGCCTAAAACAGGGAGAACCACCATGTTATATTGAAAAAGTTTAAATTGCTTGATTATGTTATGCCAATGTCAACACACAGAGTTGTATTCTCATTCTGTCAAAGCTTGTATTTTAAAAATTCTATTCTTTTTGTTCAATTGGTAGTATTCATGCAAAAGTCATCTCTTCTTTTTTACTTTAGTTATTTTTACTTTCACCCAAAACCTATTGGGCCAAGAGAACAAATCACTTGCTTGATATTATATTTAGTATATTCATTACCTTACATTTGTCTCTCCAAGTGAGTAGACAGAGAGATAGAATATAGTGAAGAATATAGTGAAAGAATTTCTAATATAATGATATCTACTAGAAAAAATGGTACTTAGCAAAATATCCCCCTAAATTATTTATTCCTTTCCAAAGAAAAAAAGGAGAACCCTTTTTTTGCTCACTTCATTGACTACAGGCAAAATTTTTAGAATGATCTTCATAATTTGTAGCCTATACAAGACCAGAATCAAATTGACATCACACATCTTTGAAAATCTGAGAAATAATAAGAGAACAAAGGTCTAGTAGTACCCATGTTAAGAACAGATCAAGTAAAATATATTCCACTTCCTATCCCATGGAAGAAAATAACTAAATTTTTTTAAGTTACCTGGTATTCCAAGTATCTATTATTTAGAGGAATTACCCTGCATTAATTTGTAGTCATTTAATGAAAAATACTTTAAATATCTTGAATTTACCTGTCCCTGTTTACATAAGAAACAATGAAGCAAACAGTACGTTGCGTAGATGATTATAAGAGCATGGAGTGATTGGATACTTGAGATTAAAAATATGCTTCCTGTATTATTTTATCATTACTTTTTTTGTGCTTTGAATCACTGCAGCAAAAACTGTTACTTCAGAAAATAGAGATCTTGAAACTACTTTAGAGAATGTACCTAGAAACACTGTTCACCATTCATGTTCTTTTATTCTTTAATTTGTAAGGCTTTGCCCAAGTGCAATATGGGGTGTATGTTATGAACACACACCCTCATAGATGAAAAAGCAAATCTTTACCTTACATGTCACTTTTTCTTGCCTAGTGATACAAATGAGCTGATTTCCGAAGAATTTGTTTTTCTAAATTCAAATAATAAGAGAAAAAACATGCTACTGTCGGGGATGAAGATCGTCCTCTGCGCTATGGTTCTTCTAGAACCAAATTGACATGAGATGGATTATCAGGAGAAAATCAAATTTGATAACATAGGTATGTGGAATCCGCCCACTGGAAATGTCAAAGACAATGAGGCAACCTGAAGTGCCTAAGAGCTAAATAGAAGGAAAGGGTCTGAGGATACAAAAGGAAGAAAGCTCATTCTCAAGAAGGTGGACAGAGATGCTGAGAAAAGAAGGTTGCCCTATTATGCGGTTAGTTTCCTAAGGTAAAGGGAAGTCTCTGTTAATAGCCCTCTTCCAGGGCAGTCTCTGTTAATAGCTCTCTTCCTCCTACTGGACTCTCCTTTCCAATGTAAATTTAGACAGTTGTGGGGGCGGGCAGAGAGCTTTTCCTGTATCTGCTGGGTTTTGATTACATTTGACTCCAAATAACCTTTGTGTCAATGGGACCCATCTTGGGGCAGCCTGCCCTGGGCCCCTACACTATCTTAATAATGTTTATCCAAAAAAAAGATAAGATACTGACACACATGTATTAGAATGACTAAAATTTAAGAAACAGATAACAGAAATTGGTAGCAAGTATACAGAGAAACACAAAATCTCATTCATTACTGATGGAAATGCTAAATGATACATGAACTTTGGAAGATAGTTTGGCAGTTTCTTGCAGAACTAAAAATAGTCTTATCCTATGATCCAACAAACATGCTCCTAGGTATTTGCCCAAATGATTTGATAACTTGTGTCCACAAAATATCTACACAGATATGTATATAGTACCTTATTCATCATCACCAAAAAAAAAAAGTCAAGCAACCAATATGCTTATCCTAGGTATGTGGACAAACAATAAAACAATAAAATGAAAAGGGTTCCTTGGGTAAATTTCTGATTCTAGGCCTGGAGCAGAAAATACTGCCAGAAAGCAAGTTCTAATACACACACAAACACACACACACACACACACACACACACACACACTAATGGGTACATATCAAAGGTCACCAGAGCCTACTGAAAAGTTCCCAATGGCCAAAGCTGGAACAATTTTAACTAAAAAGTAAATCATAGTTTTGGGTATAATCCCAAGTATACAAAAAAATTTCTATGAGATTAAAATGACATAAGCAAGTGATTGACTAGATTAATTAATGAAGGACAAACTTCCTGTGCAAACAAAATTCCAAATAATCCTTATAGATTCGGTCCTCACAACAGTGGACCATAACTTCCCACTGCTTAAGAATTGGCTTCCAAAGAACACAGGGTAAAAAGGCACAAGATGGGTGAAAGAAACAAAGTGGAGAAACTTGGCAAATGTGACTCAGCCAGGTAATCAAGGTCAACATGCACGGCAACAACTCACGTCAACAGCATGTGCCTTTGATATAATGTGATGAAATTGGAACCTTGCTCTGTGTGCTCCCTCCCAAAGCCCATCACCCCAGTCTCATCATGAAACAACATCCTATTTCAGGGGAGGGACATCCTACAAAAAACCAGACCAGTACCCCTCAAAACTGTCAGCATTAGAAAAACTAAGAAAAAAATCTTAGAAAGTTTCACAACCAAAAGAAGCCTAAAAAGATAAGATGAATAAATGTCATGTGGTATCTTGGGTAGGATCCAGGTTAGGAATGAGAAAAAAAACATTAGGTAAAAACTAAAAAAAGTGAATAAACTATACACTTTGGCTTATAATAATATATTTGTATTGCTCCATTAATTGTAGCAAGTGTGCCATGCTGATTTAAGATGTTAATAGGGGAATCGGTATGAGCTATACAGTATGGTAAACCTCTGTGCTCTTTTCTCAATTTTTTTCTGTAAATCTATATCTCCTTGAAATAGAAAATTTATTATTAAATGACTACTTTATAAAAACCCTATTTATAATATCAATATATATAATATCTATACTGTACTGTATGTGTATATATACACATATGTGTGCGTGTGTGTATATATTATATATGTATCAGTGTATACCAGTTATATAAGAACATCCCTGATCTACAAACCAAGGTAGATGGTGACCTTTGCTCTGGCTTTCCCCACACTGGAGCCACAGTGAGGCTCAAAAACAGGGTGGAGTGACATTTAAGCAGGAGAAAGAAGAAGATTCAGGTGGGTCCATCAACCCCAGTGTTTAAGGGATTGCCCGGAAGCTCAAGATTCGATGATGGTTAGGAACTTAGTGAGGCTATCCCATCTGGACATAACTAGGTAATCATAAACACAAAAGGTTTAAAATATTTGCTATTCAAATAACACATATATGTTCTGTTTAGAGCATATATTTAACATGCCCCTGATACCAAATATCCCTCAAAATCTTCCAGAAGAGGGGCGCCTGTGTGACTTACTCAATTAACTTGGGGTTATGAGGTCATGGGGTTATGGGGTCATGAACTTGGGGTCCTGGGATCAAGACCCAGGGCAGGCTCCCTGCTCGGCAGGGAGCCTGCTTCTCCCGCCCCCTCTGACCCTCACCTCACTCGTGCTCTCTCTATCTCTCAAAGAATTAAAACCTTTAATAAAATCTTCAACGAAGAGATTATTTTACAATTAAAATTTCCTTCTTGCTCACTCAAAATGTTAGTATGTTATTTTACTTTTTCTTTCCCTACCTGCTCTATCGGAAGCACGCAGAGCACTGAATCACCAGGCTGGGTGTCATTTTCCCCAGCAAGAGCCTAATTCTCCTGCAATTATCTCAAATTCAGATGGCTAAGTTTGCAAAGGCAAAGGTTTTTATTGTTTTGCTTCGGAGAGGAACACTATACATTTTGAAGTTCTGGAGCATTTCCGTGTTGCTAGGTCAAAGTTCAATGCAAAAATAGTTTCTAAGGACATACTGCAATGTTCTTAGTAATCAGATAGCTTGGGATATCTGGCATTAAGTGCTTAAGGCAAGGAAAACTTTTAGTCAGAAGACATGCCATTAACAGTCAGGACAAACATTTTTACTTTAAAACTAACCTTCAAGTCTTGATTCTTTTAGCATGATGTCCAGTGAGTCTCATCAGTGTCCTTAGTGTGTAATAAATTATAGAAACTTATTTCTTACAAAACTTCATTGACAGAAGCAAAATTATACAAGAGGACAAAGTCTCAACTATGCTCGCCATAAAAAAAAAAAGATGGTATTTGTTCTCATTTGGACTGTGTTACTATGGGATTAGATATATAAATGGAATCGAAACTGCTTTTCTGGAACCTAACCTATCTGTAACAAAGGGCATTCCTTTATCAAAACTGGTCATTTTGAACTTAAGCTGATAAACTTATTTCACTACAGTTTGATTTTACATGAACACCTGTGTTTACGGACTGTCAAGGTTATATCTTACAGGCAGCCTGCTGATCGCAATGTCAGTTTTTCCTGAAATATTTTTAGGTTTTTTAGTAAGATCTGGTCTATTCGTTACCCTACTTTCCTCTCATACATAGAACTTACCCGGTGTCTCACTAAAATAACACAGGAGGCTTCAGACACATTTTTATTTAGTCGATGTGGCCAGTGAGCACTTGGTCTGTGGTTCTCAGTTTTGTCCTTTCATTTTGGATCAAAGTGAAGACAGGTATCAATAAGTGAAATGATGTTCAACTGGGAAGTCTGGCTTTCATAGATACACACATGATTTATTAAAACAGAATGTCCGGCCATACATACATCTGGCGTTCCTTTCTCTTGTTGCCATTTTCATTACTCCTATTCATGGAAAAGTGGCCCTGCCTGTTGATGACATATCTGAGTAAGTAGGCGAAGATCTCAGTTTAAGTTTATTTAATTGTGTTTGCCAAATAACTAAGATGTCCTTTCTCTGAGCAGATAGATAAATATGTGTTTGGCTTTACAATGAAAACTCCTATTCTCTCAGTGGAATTGAGTTACCTGTTATTACCTAATTGCATTCACTCATTTCAGTCACCAAATATTTGCTAAATGCTTGGTATGATTTCCAGGATCTGGTAATATAACAAACAGTAAACGAA
Source organism: Nasua narica (assembly GCA_028533885.1). NCBI lineage: Eukaryota > Metazoa > Chordata > Mammalia > Carnivora > Procyonidae > Nasua > Nasua narica. The sequence goes on along the minus strand of CM052808.1, from coordinate 74,957,488 downwards.
ACCTATAAAGTCTGCAGGGAGCTTAGATTCTAACAGGGATTGGAAAGGGAGAACATATATATTAGGACCACTAACATTTATTGAGTATTTACAATGTCCCAGTCATTGCTTTGATTTCGTTTACTTAGTAACTCATTTAATCTTTATAATGATCCTTTCAAGTTGAAAATGTTATAACTTTCATCATACAGATCAAGACTAAGGCATATAAATATTAGAATCACCCTACTTTCATGTAGCGGTGAAGTCGCAGAGTTTCTGAATCACACAATCTTAAGAAAAGTGATCTAAGAAACGAAATGATAGTGTTATGAATAAAGATATGGAGCTCCATTCAACTACAGAATCACGTGTCTTGATATTTTAGTGGGAGTGCATTGGGAGAACCCCTCTAAAACTGTGGCATTTGAATACAGACCCGAGAAAAAGAAGAAATATCCATGTGTCTACATAAAGGAAATGTGTTCCAAATAAGGAGAAGAGCAAAAGCAAAGACTTAGGAGGATGTGCTTGGCTTAGCTAATGGACAGCCAGGATGTACAGCGATGAGATGGGAAAATGGCAGGAAGGTAGAAGTGGATCAGATCATGAGGTCTTGAGGTACAGAATTTTACTCCAAGTTAGGGTAGAGATCCCCTGGAAATTTTGAAGGATAAGATGAACATGACATAACTGCCTTTAATTATAGCTGAAAGCAGTCACCGTGTAAGCACTGTGTAAGAAGTGGAAGCTGGAAGAGGGCTCAGAGGCAGAGTAACCCACAAATGGTGGGTTTTTTGTTTATGTCACAAGGTATCAATCCACATTTCCCTTCTCTTCTTATTGTACTCCCCTGAGTCGTTTCCTGTCTTTGACTGCCTCTTTAACCTAAATGAATTCTCAAAGAAACTGTCTTTATAAATATAATGTGAAATGTAATCTCTTGGAGGTAAATCTGCAGGTGATTGGACTTTGGAAACATGCAAAGGAAAGGAGACCCCCTGAGATGGGAACAAGGTGTGACGGTAACTTGGATCAGGAGAGCAACGGTGGATGTGGTGAACAAGTGTCTATTTGGGGAAATAATATGTAAATAGAGCTTGCAGAATTTTCTGAATGGCTGTCTGTGGATGTGAGAGCCATATGGGGGGATGAGAGTTGATCAAACCCATGAGACATGGGTTGGGCCATGTGAACCTAGTTTATTATCATTATCATTATTATTATTATTATTATTATTAGACATCCCAGCGAACATGCTGTGTAGGCAGCCCGGCATCCAAGAAAGAGGTGTAGTGTGGAGGTTACATTTGGAAAGGACAGCAGTTAGTCGGGAGACAGGATATTTGCTTAAGGAGGGTGTGAAGTTATAGAAGAGAAGCTCAAGTACTGGACCTTTCTGCACAGAGAGGGCAAATACTGAATATAGGAAGAAGGACACTGGGAAAGGCTATAAAAGAGGAGGACAAACTTGAAAGTACGGGTTACTGAAGTCAAGTTACTCAAGAAGAAGAAAATTTTGTTTTCTAGTTTTAATCCAAAGGAAGAGAAAGCTACTTTGTCAGTCCTGCGAAATCCATTGCAACGGAAACTAAGGCTTGTGCAACTGGTCATTATTAAAGACATTGGCCGCACCAATTTAAATGTGGTTCTGGGTGAAAGCCTGATTCGGTTTGATTCAAAATAATTAATTAAATTAAATTAAGATAAATTGTAAAAGGCTCATGAGTATTTTTGTGAAAAAAGCCAAAAACAAAACAGAATTTGTGATAGACTTCTTATCGATGCCCCCAAATTGCTTTCTTGAGGGCGTGTGTGTGTGTGTGTGTCTGTCTGTCTTCCACAGTACTGGAGTCACAGCTGGATCTATGGCAGATTCCCGCACTACGGTTTCTAGAGGAATAACTGCTCCTGGCTTCCCGCTGATTTTGTGAGGGCTTCTGCCAGGAGGAGTTAGGCAGGGGTGATCTTTCTGCAGGAGTGGCTGTTGCTGTTGTCTTGCATCATTATGATTTCCTGCAGCAACTAGAAAATATTGGGCCAGGGTTGCTACAATCATTCGCCTGGAGGGATTTTTGTGTTTTCAGCAGTTCCAGTGATTTTGTAAGCTCTTAAGTCCCTGTATTAAATCTCTGACTGATTAAAATACCTATCGTGGTTTCTATTTCCTGTGTTATCCCCTGACTACTGGAGATAGGTAGTACCTACCCCGGATCAGCAGGGCACAGGATACAATAGCGATCTTTGTGCCCTTCAGGTGAAAAGAATCTTCAGCAGGTTCATACAAATAATAGACTGTGCAAAATAAAAGATAGTTCTGCTTGACATTAAATTCCATGTCTTAGATTTATTTATTCATTCATTTATTTATTTTTAGTTTTTTAAAATAATATGCATATAAGAAAGGTGGGAATTATAATAATTATACTTAAAAATCATAAACAATTTGTTTTTCTTAATTTGATAAGTTGTGATGTAAAAGCGATGAATAAGGAAAACAATGTATAGGGGCGCCTGAGTGGCTCAGTCAGTGGGTTCAAGCCTCTGCCTTCGGCTCAGGTCATGATCTCAGGGTCCTGAGATCGAGCCCCGCATCAGGCTCTCTGCTCAGCGAGGAGCCTGCTTCCCCCTCTCTCTCTGCCTGTCTCTCTGCCTACTTGTGATCTCTCTCTGTCAAATAAATAGATAATATCTTTAAAAAAACCAAACAAACAAAAAAGAAAAGAAAAGAATGTATATTCTAGGGATCACCCCAGTTGCAAAAATAAACATATTTTAAGAACAAATGTGATTATTTTGTGACTAACATTTTGCACAAGACATGCTGCACAAAAAATCTGGGGGAAGAATGAGAAAACCCTCAAGAAGGAGGAGCAGGAGTTAAGAGCAGCTTTCCCACAAGACCCACCCTAACCCCCACAAGTATTGCCTGTGGGAATGTATATGCGAGGTGGAAGGTGCTTGGGCCTGGGGCCCTTACTCAAGGAGATGACAGGGAGTACAAAGCAACGTGGAAAGCACCCAGAACTAAGGCCCCAGGCCACATTCAGAAAGCACCCAGGACTAAGGCCCCAGGCCACATTCAGGGAAGCCCCCGGGTTCTGTCCCTGGAGGGACTCAAAATCTCTTTACCATCACAGGGTCTCTTTCACACATTTTTGTGAAAGGACATGGGAAGGTCTGGGAGTATCTGTGGTCAAGCTGCTAGACAAATATCCCCCCTCCCTCAGGTGAACAAAATGCTTCCTGGTGTCCCCCAAAAATAAAATAAAATAAATCCACAAAACACAATTGAGCAACTTTCCCAATAAATATCCGATGGCGAAGTTCAAGCGGAAAATACTAACCAATACATTAAGCCCCTGAATAAAATTGTCTTAAGACAGATATCTAAATCTAGCCTGTCTACAAAGAGAATTGGTACATTAATAATAACACTTTGGGCTCCATTTAGGAACTTTTTTTTTTTACTTAAATGTATAAGCAACATGGATCTAATGTATTCTTTATGTTAAACTTCCAAACAATTGAGATGGACAATAACTATGCCCAAAGTCAAAGTGAAATAGTTGATGGCAAAGACGATGAAATCAAAACACGGATTTTTTTTTAAAGGTAAAGGATTCTAATTAGCTAATGGATTTTAAATTACACACAAATGTTATAATACTGATAAATAAATATATAAATAGTATAGCACTTAAATTTAATCATACAAATATCTTTCTTCTAATTTATACAACCATACCCTGATTACCCAATAAGTCATTAAAATAGCTAGACATGGAGGAGAACTCTAATTCAAAACCATAATTTTGGAAGTTGGAGAAAGTTAAATTTTATTGAGAGACTATAATTTTTCACTTAACAGTCATAATAAGAAAATACACTGAAAAGGGAAAGTCTAGAAAGGCTAACACATACATATTACACCTGAGCAATTATGATTACTGTTAGATATAACCAGAGAATGGGCAGTCCGAAAATGCCTGCATTGTTTATCACTCAATCCAGGGTGTAGTCACTCCGTTTATGTTCATATCTTCTGCACTAGGCACTGTGAAAATTCAAGGGATAAAATACATTCAGTTGAACTCTAGTCCTCAAAGAAGTCATAATTTAACCAGGAATTCAATCATAATGTAGTTAAAACAGAATGTGATAAGTGATAGGTTATGACTCTCAGAGGGGGTTTATTCTGTCAAGTCAAGAAGGTGAACTTCACAGAGAAGAATTACCGAATTGGAAAGAGTTACAACAAATAAAGTTATTGGGCACCTGGGTGGCTCAGTCGGTAAGTGTCTGCCTTTGGCTCAGGTCATGATCCCAGACTCCTGAGATTGGGCTCCCTGCTTGGCAATGGGAAGCCTGCTTCTCCCTCTCCCACTCCTCCTGCTTGTGTTCCCTCTCTCACCTTGTCCCTCTTTGTCAAATAAATAAATGAAATCATAAAAAAAACGACAACAACAAAGTTATGAGCATCCCTCCTTTGTGTCCCTGCTATCCCCTATCATAGCAATTACAACACTTTCTTATATAAGACTGTCTTGGGAAAGGCAGAATAGCATAGTTGTTGAAAATGTATACAGTGGAATCTGACTATTTAGATGCAAATCCCACACTTTCTACTTACTTGCTTGGGCAAGCTGCTTAACCTCTTTGCATTTAGTGGAACAACATCTATTTTAGGAAGCTTAATCAGATTTAACTCAGTAGGCTAAATTGGAAGTGTGAAATGAATTGTCATTTGTGAAGAGACTTCTTCATTCTGGAGCCAAAGACTTCAGTGTCCTTATGCAATGATTACACATAAACATCAAAGATATTTTATGGAACACAATCCTCTCTTGTTAGATACTGGAATACATACCTAACTTGAATCCTTCCTAAATACAATAGATATTTTTTGTATTCCTCTGCATATAATCTACATTCAGCAAATACATTGCCATATTTCCTATTATTAGCCTCATAATTATATTGTTTTATATTAAAGGTCATCTGACAGTAGGTAGATATACCGATATACTCATTCATCAACTATTCGTTTATTCAACATTGATTGAATTCAATCTTTGCCAAGCACGTGATTGGTGTATTTTGGAAAATTGGTAAAGTGGTAATTCAATTCAAGGTAGAAAGAGAAGAGAATGTGTTTTCAACTCTTTCTGGGGAAGTGTTCAGCAAATATTAATTAGTTCATGTTGATTGTTGTTCAAGTTAACTATGTCCTTACTGATGGCCTGTCAACTTTCTTCTATTAATTATTCTAAATGTGAATTTGTCTATTTCTTCTTATAGTTCTATTAGTGTATGCCTTACTTATTTTGAAGCTCTGTTATTTGGTGCATAAATATTTGGGATTATTATTCCTTTTGATGAATTAACCCTTAATCATTCTGAAAATGCCCTCTTTATCCCTGGTAATAGTCTTTGACATGAAATCTACTTAGTCTAATATTAATTTATCCACTAAATATTCTTTGGCTTGGTGATAGCATGGTAGTTTCCCCATATATGTACACTTTAACTGTTTGTGGATTTACATTGAAGGTAGCTTTTCTTAGGCAGCATGAATTTGGTTCTTGCTTTTTTATCCAATCTAACACTCTTTTAGGTGGTGTGTTTATACCCTATACATTTAGTGTGATTATCATTATTATTAATTTTGATTGAAACAGGTACATGAATTTCATGTTACTAAAAAGAGAAAAAAACTGATATTTATCCACAATTTCTAATTTGGTGGTTTTGTTTTTGTTGTTATTGTAGCTATTGCTGTTTGTCCTCCTTTACAGAGGCTAACCCACTTGTCTGGGCTGTGTTGTTCCAAAACAGAGACGCTTGCTCTCTCTTTCTCTCTCTCATCTTTGTTCATCTGTGTAAAATGTTTTCTCTCTGGCCACTTTTAATCTGTTTTTTAAATCATGATTTTTATGCAATTTGATTATGAAATATGCTTTACAACAATTCTTTTTATGTCTTATGTAGAATTTGATGGAGCTTTTGTTCTGAGAGTTCAAATTATTCCTGAAAGTCATGAAATTTTATCTATTATTTTTTCAAGTATTTTCATTCACTGTATTCTCTCTCTCCTTCATCACCTTTTGTAGACTCCAGTTTCTCATGCATTTCACCACTTAAAGTTTGTCCTGTGGTTTTCTTCACATTCTGTTAACCAACCCCCCTTTTAGTGAAGTTTTTCATTCCCAGTTTTCTTTTAATGTCACTTTCTTTCTATATTTATTGATATTTTTGTCTCCTCAAGGTTACTAATGTTATCTTCTGTGGTATTTAATTTGCTGATAATCCCGTGTGGTGCATTTTTAATCCCAGCTATTGTAAAGGTCATCCCTAGACGTTACATTTTCTCTACCTTTTTGAAAATGAGCAATGTACTTAGAAGTTTTTAAGTCCTTGTCTGCTAATTCTATCACCTGTGTCATTTACAGTTCTGTCTCTAGTGGTTGTTTTGTTCTTACTGTGGCTTGTGTTTTCCTGCCTTTAGAATGCCTGGTATCCTCTGTAGTTCTCTACCTACATCCTGTGTGTTGTTAAGTTTTCCACTCTGGTCCTTTGGGAGCTTTGGGGATTATTAGCACTAATTACTTTCAGTTGTTATTTTTCAGACCCAGGTAGTTCCTTCCTATTCATGTGCTGATTGGTTCTTGATTGATTACCCAAGAAAGACCTCAGCAGATGTCCAGTGTTCCTGTTCTCTCTCTGTCTCTGCTGTTACCTCCTCTGTGGTACTCTGCCCTGCAAACCGTCACAGTCTTTGCCCTCGTATACTAACAGTTTCCACTCCTCAACCATGAGAGACTGCAAGGTCTCACTAGGGTTCCATGCCTATTTAGGAGCCTGGAAACTAGCGTGGGGAGTCAGGTAAGCAATGGTAGGACACACCTCTTTTGTAGCAATTTCTCAGAAATTGCCCTACTATATGGTATTATTTTAATTTTTTATGTTTTATTAGGTTTTTCTTTTCTTTTTCTTTTTTTTTTCCCCAGTAGTTCCAACAGAAAAGTAGAATTGGTTTGTGTTACTCCATCTTGTTAGGAATCAAAAGTTCTATTCGTTTTTTTTCTTAATTTATTTTACTTTGAGATGGTTTTGGAGCAATGTTGCAGAAGATGTATTGATGAAATGAGAAACCTGACAGAAAAACAAATAGGAGGCTATAATGAGAGTAACATACAAGGAGAACACAAGATGCATGTTTGAATTATTTTAGAAGTTCAGTAGATAGGATAGGACAAACCAGTTAAAGTTTATTATTGGTTCTCTCTCCCAGCTCCCTTTATTCACCCTTTTATTCAACATGGTTTACTTGGAATTTAGTTATATTTAATTAGGTAGTCAGGCATAAACCTTGTCCCATATTCTCTTTCTGGATTACACAGATTAAGATATTTTGTGACACATTTTATGCTATTTTTATTCATGGTGACTTTACTGGCGAGGTGAAATTATGCTTTAATAATTCAAGATTAATTAGTAGTAAGTACAAATAAAATTTAAAAAAGAAATCAGCATCTAAAAATTTGCTCTGAGATTATTAGACTCTTACGTAAATATTTGAATCTGAAAAAATACTAAGGTATATTTAATCAAACTGTGGTTTATTTTTTTTATCCAATTTTATAGTTTCAGGACACATTAAAATAAATGATGCCAAAGTAAATGTTTCTTTAATTCAACAAAGCCATCATAGAAACAAAGAGGCTAATCAGCATAGATTTTGAATCATTCTTATTGAATGAATAGAAAATATGTTAAATAATATTAATCTGTTTTGAAAATGTTATATAGTTTTTTACCACCTTGCCCTTTTAGAAATGGCATTCGTAAATGCTTTGGATCTTAAGGATCAGACTAATAAGGATGTGCCTAATGTAAACATAAGTTACTTTTACATATGGAAACATAGCCAAACATTGCCTTTGCATTTATATTGTCATATTTTGTGTACTGTTTGGCAGATTTTTAAACAAATAGAGAAATTACATAATGGGACAGATGAAGAGAGAGTAAAACAATTATGCATCTGGTATTAGATACCTTTGTTTTTCATTAAAAAAATCACGGAAAAATTAAATACAATGACCATTTTGCTAAGAATTTCTATCTGTCCAACTGAATGTTTTACAAATTAAAATAGCAAGAGAATTCTGTGTTACTAGTGAATCATTCAGCATCTTTTATTATGGCATTTTCACTTTTTGACTCTAGATGATTTACTACTGTTTATCTAACTTCCTTGGACATTTAACAAAATATTACTGGAATGCTAAGGTAACATTTTTGAGATCTTATTTTCTTCCATAACTTATCACATGCCTTTAGCTAATTTTAACCTACGTTTAGAGTAAAATTTATCCTTTATTCAGTTATTAGCTATTTGATATTTATTGACCACTAACAATATTGTGAATGTACATTATATTGCATTTCTTCTGTGCTTGACATTATATAACACATTTAGGTAAAATAATCAACCCAACATCAGTCAAAATTGGTGAAAGTCCAATTTAAACTCAGTTTATTTTGATTTTTTTTCAGTCTCAATTATCCCCTGGAGATTTTATGTCAAAGTATATAATCTAGTAATAGGCCTTGTGAATTTGCTTTTAATTTGATTTTATAAGCATGCCATGGTTTGTAAAGTAGTATGTTATTTTGTTGGTGCGTAAGGTGAAAATTAATTATAATACTTCAATAATGAGGTCAATAACTTTTCTTCATATAGGAGAGATTGACAACTGAGCAATGGCTAATTTATTTGCTACCACTAAAGCTTTATATATTAATAAAACAATATGTTATAGAATGTGATGAATAAAGTTATTATTAATACCTTTATAATTATAGTATATATTACATAATCTATAGATTCTGCTAAAAGTTATTTACTTTATATTGTGAAAACCTTCTTCCCCTCTTATATGACTTTAATTTAAAATGTCTCCAAAGTCCAATGTAGAGATTTGGCAAAATGCTAGGTTGTATTTGCTGAATGCAGATCAAAATGTTACTATAAAAATACTAACATTAAACAAGATATTATATTACTCTTGTTGTTAAATACCAGAATTATGCCTATCTCCCCTGCCATGTTTTAACAATTTGCAGAAATGTGAATTTTATTCTCAACTCTGTGGTTACTTTATGGTCAGTATGTATCTTATTCTAATTTTTGATATCTGAAAATTAAAAAAAAATCAGTTCCAGAGTTCAGTAGAAAATCTTTAAATTTGAAAATTGACTGTCAATGGTACATAACTGACACACAAAAAGTACTCCGATATAATAATTTTACATCCATAAAAAAGTTACAAGAAAAGCAGTCACTGTTTGGATTCTGAAAGAATACTTTCTAGTCAAGTATATAAAAAATTAGGTGAACTTTGGAAAAAAATAAATTTTGGATAGGTAATAGCTAATTGTAAGAATCCAGCAGAATTCAAATGAGAAGAAGGGACCCACGACTACATAATTTTAGATCAAACAATTTTGGTAAAACAAGTTTTATCGGGACTCCTGGGAGGCTCAGTCAATTAAGCCGCTGCCTTTGGCCCAGGTCATGATCCCAAGGTCCTGGGATCAAGCCACATCTGGCTCCCTGCTAGGTGGGGAGCCTGCTTCTCTCTCTGCCTCTGCCTGTGTCTCTGCCTGCTTGTGCTCTCTCTCTCTCTCTGACAAATAAATAAATAAAATTTAAAAGAAAAGAAAAAACAAGTTTTATCAATTGGACTTTCCCCACTTCTGTTCCTTAGAACACCACTGTCATGAAACGATTAATAGGAAACTAAGTTTGAAAAACCATGTGTTTTTTTCAGGTATTTATAATTAAAATTAGTAGCACCATAAATTTTCAGACATTCTGCAAGAAAGACAACCATATATGCTTGTTTAAACCAGTATTGTTCCAATGATGACAACACTTTATTGCCAAAGAAACATGTACTGCAAAATGTTACTGAATCTTGTAACATGCAAGGTGCTTTAATCTCCTTTTGATCTGGATCCAACACATAATCATAGTATATACTTTTTTCTGGAATGTATAGTTCCATAGGTTGGTTTGTGATTGTTTGCTTTTGAGTCACCATTCCTTAGCAAAGTGCTTATTACAAAATAGGTGCTCAATATACATTATATATTTTTTCTGAATTTCAATATTCACTGGATTTCTCTTTTCCTGTGTTCGCCATATAATTATTTGAGAATAAATAACTGAAAAACAAGGGTAAAAGCACAAACCTCTTTTTTGGCTGACTTTTTTCAAAAAATATATTTGAAAGTATCAAAGCCATGGGATTTAACATATAATATGAAAGAATTATCACAATCATTGTTTCTATTATTATTTCTATATACATTCAAATAAAATATACAACTTTTACTAAAAAGGAGGTTTATTTCAGTGAATACACCACTAGACTAAAATTATGGTTTTCAGACCTAGTTATATAAACTGAGGGAGTCCTTGTGGAAGCTATGGGAATAATGAGTTCCAATTTGCCTTGCTTGAAATGGGCACATAATTCTGTGCCAACATTTTAGAGAGTTTTGTAAAGAAGCTTCAATTTTATTTTATTTTAATTTTTTTAAAGATTTTATTTATTTGAGAGAGAGAGAATGAGCAAGAGAGAAGGAGCAGGAGGAGGGGCAGAGGAAGAGGGAGAAGCAGACTCCCACTGAGCAGGGAGCCTAATGTGGGGCTCCACTGAGGATTCTGGGATCATCACTTTGGGCAAAGGGAGCTGCTCAACTGACTAAGCCACCCAGGCACTGCAGGAAGCTTGAATTCTAAATGCTTCAAAAATATTAAGTATCACAGGAAAATGTGCTAAGAACAGAGTGATGTCAGCATCATGGCCACATGAGTCATTCTTTTTTTTTCTCTTTAATTTAAGTTAATTGACAACCATAAATGAGGAAGAAAAGAAAGCCCCTGGACAGTGCATCAGGATAGCCAAGAGATCCATCCATCTGTGTCCCCAGAAGTGGGCACACTGGACTCTGACGGAGGTGGCGCGGGGAGGGAGTGATGGCAGAACTGGTGGCAATAACCTAGTACAACCTTGATGGCAGAGGCAGAGGCGGTAGCAGGTGACGGGCTGAGTGGGGGTCTGGCAGGCCAGGCTTACTGCAGCTGGAGAGACCACCTGCTCTCACTGAAGAAAGACCTACCTCGATGACTAGGGTAAAGGAAAGGAAATGCGAAGTAGCAAAGAGAACTAAAGGGCAGTGTCTCCTGCTGTTTGCCTCAGGAAGCAGGAGTGAACACCACAGATCTCTGGGATATCCCTCCACCCAACTTGCGAATCCCCCAGCTGGGATGTGGGTGCAGCCAAGGTACATTCCTCTTCCTACCTGTGGCCATCCTTCACCTTGTTTTTTTAATGCCCACTCCCAGCCCTAGGGGTGAATCAGCTCCCCTAAGTGAAAGCAGAGGCACTTCTCATCAAACACCATGAAAAATCAAGGCAATACACTATTAAAAAAGAAAATGAGAATTTTCCAGCAATTGAACCCAAAGACATGGAAAATTGCAATCTAACTGAAAAAGAATTCAAAGTAGCTGCTATGAAGAAATTCAAGGAACTGTAAAAACAAACACTCAGAAATGCAATACAATAATCTCAGAAAAAAAATGAAAAAACAGAAGGAGCATTTTACAAAAGAAGTTGAAATTCTAAAAAAAGAACTGAACAAATTCTGGAGCTGAAGAAAGATAATGAAAGCAGTGGGTGTGGTGCATAAACAATGAATCTTGGAACACTGAAAAAATAAAATTAAATTAAAATAAATAAGTAAGTAAGTAAGTAATAAATAAATAAATAAAATGTACTCGAAAAAGAAGCATTGGAAATAAGAGCAAATCATATGGAAGAGTGAATATGCAAGCTCAAGAACAGAAATATCGAAATGTTTCAGGTGGAAGAGAAAAGAATACAAATTTAAGAAAGAGTGAAGAAGCCCTATGAGAAATATCAGATTCCATTAGAAAAGCCAACGTAGGAATAATGGGTATCCCAGAAAGGAACGGAGAGCATATTTAAAGAAATAATAGCTGAGATCTTCCCAAACCTCGGGAAGAAACTGGATTTCTATTAAAACTGTCAAAATTCAATGGTAAAGGAAGAATTTTAAAGGCAGCTGAGGGAAGAGAGACAGAAATCTATATAGTAACTCGATTTAGGCTATCAGCAGATTCCCCACAAGATCTAAGCACTCTCATGTTTACTGTAGCATTATTCACCATAGCCAAGAGATGGAAATAACCTAAGTGCCCCATCAGTGGATGAATGGTTAAAGACATGTGGCAGATAGACACAGCGGAATATTATTCAGCCAGAAAAGAAGACATTCTCCTGTTCATGACAAAACGGATGGACTCTGAGCACATGCTGAGCAAGGTAAATCAGACAGAGGAAGACAAATACTGTGTATCATTTATATGTGGAATCTAAAAAAGTTAAATCTGTAAAAAACAGAGAGTAAAACGATTACTAGGAGATGGATGGGGGAAATGCGTGATGGTGTTAAAGGTAAAAACTTGCTGTGAGGGATAAAAAAGGCACAGAGATCTAATGAATAGTATAATGAATATAGAAAATGATATTGTACTATAACTATGTCATATAACTACTATTGCATTGGCAATGCTATTATAGTATATAAATGTATCACAATAACATTCTGCACACTTTGAACTTACACAATGCTATGCATCAAATTATTCAATTAAAAAAAATTGCTAAGCACCTTAAAAGCTACTAATTGGTAGACTCGAGTAAATTCAGATATTAAACAAAAGCATCGGGAAAACTATAATGATGATCTAATTCCAACGCTCAGATACTAGCCTAAATCACCTGGGTAATTATCAGTCAAATTTGTTTCTCGAGTCCTTGACTATTTTGCCTACATGGCAGTGACAAGAACAACACAATAAATAAATAGCAGTGATATGGATAGAACAATGATTTATTACAGCATGAACTGTGAAAATTAGGTTCTTTTGGATGGCTCATCTGGAATAGAGTTGATTTTAATTTGTTTGAGTTACCATTAAGACCCACTAGGAAAACTGGATTTATTTTCACTTACAGCTATCCCAAATTCACATAATTCCAACTCTCTAAAGCACTAATGAATACTGCAGCTGCTGTTTCTGGCCTTCAAAACTTGGAAAAATCATGGAGAAATAGTTCAGAGAAATGAATTTAAGTTGACTCTAATTTTTTGGTACCTGATAAACTAAAGACTACTATATAATTATCTAAAACAATGATAACCACCCTATATTTAGAAAGCATGGACTATCAAGCAGGTTTCCTAATCCCTTTAAAAATAAGAATGGGACATTGTACTTTTTATTTAAATTCAACTCTAGTATATGCTACTCCCCCCCCCCCACCTCAAAAGGAATGAACTCAGAGAGGCCTAAACTGTGGTGGGGGTGGGGGTGGGGGTCGGGGTGGGGGGGTGGTTTGCGTTCTGGGAAGGACAAGAGAATAAGCGCTTCCCTTAATACAACCTAGGGCAGCATTCTCAAATTTTCTCTTCATAATACCCAATTCTTTTTAATTAAAATGCCAGAAAGAAAATAATGAAAATAAAAGTAACATTTATTGACCATCTACTATGTTTTAGGCATCATGTTTGTTCTTTCTATATAGAATCTGGTTAAGTGTTCTCCCTTACTCTCCGTGTTAGAAATCAATTTTAGTTTTCATATGAGAAACTGTGATTCAGAAAGGTTTTGTAACTTGCCGAAGGTCAGAGAGAGTACGTTTGTCCATGAGAATAAGTACTGCAAACTGGGAATTCAATCTAAATTTTTTAAATCGCAAAACTCATGTTATTTTTTAATAAAGTATGCATCTTGCCTCTGATCACCCTTAAGGGAATAAAATTTAAATTATTGTATAAATTTTAAATTGCTATGAAACTAAAAAGAATAACAGACTAAGGAATTAATTCATCCCGACCATTACATAACTGAAGTCAGAATTTTAAACACTTTTCTTTCAGATATTTGCCACTTATTAGGCACAGAATTTCAAATTTTAAGTCATTACCACATTGATAGTGGAAGTATTTAAGATTGCCTTTGTGTTTATTTATTGAATAAAGTAATCAGCTACCATAAATAAGGAAATTATATGAGAAAAGTATGTTATAAAGTAAACCAAGAAAATTTCAATTGTGGACGAAAGGCTTACCAAGAAAAAGGTAATTGCACAAAGAGGCTTTGCCTATTCATGAAATACAGGAATATTTGCACACGAGGGGAATGAATATAGATAATTCAGAACTTCTGCTGAGATACTGAGGAAAGCAGAAATGGTTCTCCCTTAAGTGGAAGAGTCTAGAGATGAAGTCTTCGCAGTTTTCAGAGAAGCGGGGATAGGCACCTATGCCTGCCTGTTCACACTGCAATGGCAGAGCTTGGACAGAACCCTGTCTTGTTGGCGACCATGAAATCATGTGTACACTGACAAGTGCATTGTCTAAAATCTCTTTCTAAATCTCTGAGACCATTGGTTCCAGTGGCACTTAGGAACGGCGGTAGGTTTTTCTAGTGATAACACTGTATTCTTTCTAATTTTCTTCTCTGTTAGGGAAGTCACAAAAATTAAGAAGATAATCAGGGTATGCTCATTGCTTTCTTTTCACTTACCCAAATGTAGTAGTCACTGAGCTGTTCATAGACTCTCTCCTTTCAGAGACATGGTAGGATTGGATTGTCCCATCAGATCACTGATCTTAGGGGAGGCCACAATGACCTTGGCCAATGAAATATGAGCAGAAGTGGCAGGTGCCACATTTAGGAGGACGAAATTAAGAGCCAACACAGGTTCATCATGTACTCTTCTGTTGCCTTCAAACACATATAAGCATATGTCAAGATAGAACTTCCATTGCTTGGTTCTCTGAAAATGGAAAGAAAAAAGTACCCATTTTTGTGTTAAGTTAATGAGATTTTGGCACTATTTGGTTTTGCAACATAACCTAGTCTATCCTGATTAATACAATAAATAAAGACAACAAAGCAACAGTGGAAGAAATGTAAACATTTTGCTTTGCATTTTCTCTTTGATTTTAGCAAAATGCCATCATTTTGAAACTGCTCTATTTTCAGTTTATATATATGTATATACATGCATACGAGTGTATATAAATTCATATATATTTAAATTTTATGTATATATGTAAATTGCAAATTAAAATATATTCAACTGGTCACCCTAAAAACTTGTAAATTCTAACTAGTGCTATAAGATGAGTCACAAGCACATTTTCCACTTGGTGATGTGTTTTTCACATCTGAGGGCCTTCTCAGAGTAATATAGAAGAGTGGGCTTGGCATCTTGGTTTGATATATTATGTCCTATACATCCGATATTTCTTTGTAGTATATTTGGGTCATGCTTCCACGACACTTAAGACTATATATCTATGGAATAAGGGACTATTTTTTGAAATATTTCATTCTAAAAACCATCTAGGATTAAATCACATGTGTGATAGAGTTATCCATCATTTATAATCCACAATTCTGCTATTATCTTTTATATTTTTTATTTAAATTACTTTTCAGCCTCTGAATATTAGCTGAAAATTGTGTTTTCCGCTTCAAAATAGGTGTAATTATTTGCTTTTAACTTATCCACTTCCCAAGAAAAGTGAGAGGATAGAAGTTCAGTTACCATTCTTTCAAACAAGGCATTTCTCATGATACATTGTTGTATGGTACAAGCTCAGAAACCATGGGAGGATTTTTAAGTAGCACAAATCTATCAACAAGTCCATTACCTACTAAATGAAGCATAGAATGAACAGACAGTCTTGAGTCTGTTATCCATATCATTGTTGCTAATACAGTCAGCATGATAATGAAAAGTACATGACTGAGTTTCATAGACACTAGACAATATGAAAGAGAAAAGAAAGAAAGAAAGAAAGAAAGAAAGAAAGAAAGAAAGAAAGAAAGAAAACCTAAGGAAGTATTGCTGTCAATGATTTACTTATTTAGACAAACGCAAAACCCTTGAGAGAATAAATAGGAGCCTCACATTCTCCAAGAGCACATAATGGCACAAAACACAGCCATGATTGATCATTTTCAACTTGAAAAAGGAGAACGAAAAGGAGCAAAAATTAGTCTACTCATCAACCAGCAGGTGAACTACCATGGGCATGGAATTTCCATACTGATGGTAGACTTTTTGGTTATGAAAGAGACAATGTATACTTATTTGGACTCATATGACAATGAGAAGGACCACATACCTGGAGAAGGACCACCGATCTGGGGAGATCTGGGAAAATCTCAGCCAGACTTAGCGATGGCACTGATGGCATCAGGTAAAGGACAGATGTGGAAGCATGTACGCAGCTTTGATTAATGAATTTGGGCAGTGGCTAGCAGTGATCTCACCCAGTCTCAGGCAGGGGTTTTATTTCCATGATGCCTCCCACTCTCCTGCAGGTTGTCAGGATGAAGAACCAAGAATGATTCTCACATGGCTCTGGCAGGGGCGGGGGGCGGAGGGGGAATGTAAATCATTAAGTACATATATTAGGAAATGAGTTCTCTAAAATAAAAACATTTCATTTTCTACCTGAGCAAACTAGAGAAAGAATAGCAATTTAAGCCTAAAGTGAGCATAAGAAAGAAAATAAAAATTAGAGCCAAAATCAGTGCAATTGAAAAAGTAATAGAGAAAAAGCATCCAAGCCAAAGGCAGGTTCCTGAAAAGAAAATGAAATTGATAAAGCTATATTCGGGTCCGGGCTCGTCAAGAAAAAAAGAGAAAAGGCAGAAATTACTAGTATCAGAAATGAAAGAGGGACCATTGCTGGTGATCTCATGGATGTTAAAAGGATAATAAGAAATACAACAACAACAACAAAAACAAAATGTCTATGAACACCATGCTCAAAAGTTTGATAAATTCATATTTAACTTAACACAGTTAAAAATGGCTACATATAAAAATATTTATATATAAGGGTGTAAACATGTTAGTATACACACATATTTCTTTACCTTGTCAGCTGCGGGCCTATGAGCATCAATGTGCAGTAACAATGAGCATGAGAGAGCCCATATCTTAATTCCCATGCCATTCTCTAATAAGGCCTCAGGGCCTTTGGAGAAAGTGCTAATTCTAGCACTGAGAAGGGATTATCCAGGATCAGCCTGAAGCATCATGTAGTGCTGGACAGTGAGGAACTCTTCACACACACACACACACACTCACACACACACACACGCACAGGTGGAAATACATCAAGGGCACAGGAGCTAAATGGAAGACTTTCCAGTACCCATATCTGAAATAATTGGAGGACAGATTAAATAAAGTCGTGTTAGTTTATAAGCCCAAAGTATAAACTTAATATTCAATTTTCCATATTGATATAAATAAATAATCGAAAAAATAAATAGAAAAGAGAAAAATAACCCATGCAGGAAAATTCCTAATAATAATAATAATTAATATTATATAGCATATATCTGAATTTGTAAAAATATATTTAAAAAGAAAAGGATAAGAGGGTTAACTCCTATACATGTATACAAGGAATACATTTGGAAGAATGAGGGTAAGATCAACAAGCTTTAATTCATTCTTCAGCTACAAAGGGCCCACATTTTTGTGGTAATAATAATACTTGCCATTCAAATTCAAAAGGAAATTTCTATGGGCATGCTATCCTAGGAATATGACTTGGAAGTCATATGTTTACCTGGAAAAATTTTTTAAAAAATACTTGAACTATTAGAGAAACAGTGGAGGCTAGAACTATGGACTGGGGGATTGCCGAAGGCAGATGTTTCCATGGCAATTTTTCCTGAAATCAAGGCTGGGTTAAACAACAGAACAATTAAGAAGTAAATAATAATGTTTAAGTTCTGCATCCTTTTCACTGAAATATCTATCTATCTATCTATCTAGAGAGAGAAAATATACAGAAGCCTAATTTCTAATACAGATAATTTCTTCCTGTCATAGGTTTTTGGCATTGTGAGTTGAAATATCATAAATCTCAGAATATGTGCTTGCACCAATTTTTTTAAATGAAGAAAACATCACAATATTAGTTTGGGGTTATACAGAATCAGGAACCTAGATTTCATTTCAAATAGAGATTTTAACCAAATAGATTATACATTTATTTCAGATAACATTTACTAAGAGATCTATAGATTCATGATAGATTCACATATGTGTGTTATTTAGTGACTATATTTCTAATGCTTTCTGAACATAAAAATAGGACACATTTACTGGGCTACTGCAAGTCAACATTTTGTCCGGAAAATATAGTGTACCAACTTGATTCTGAGTCAACAGAGCAAAGATGAATTATGTTGAAAAGTGTTGCTTCATTGCACAGAACAATTTATTTGTGGTACAAAGAACTATTTAAATGAATGAGTTTTAAAATGATATTTGAATAACTGTAATATTAATAGTTTTTAAATGATAGGAAAATCATCTAGGGACTTACATATCTCATAATCCTTGGTAAAATTCCCCAAGTAATACATGGGAATTGAGAACATTGAATGCACTGCACATTTTCCTTAGTTGTCATGTATATCAAACTCAAAGAAGCATTTTGCTTAATTCAGAAGCAGTATGCATAAATTCCTTGATAGAATATACATTAGTAATGGTCCATCCCCATGACACTGGCTTTTAAAAGCCATCAAAATATTAAGAAACTTTTTGAGCAAAATGTCCTAAAAAATAAAATTTATTTACGTACATATTTTTCGAAGCATACAAATAATTTTTCAAACGCTACCTTACGATCTTCCACTGAAGAACGAGTTTGTATATAGTAAGAAGTCTTAGATGGGAAGACTCAGGAAGCATATGCAGTTTTAGAGATCATAAATTATCTTTAAATTCATAACATTTTAATCATTATATTCAGTGTTTCATAACTTCCATATATATCTAAAAGGAACCCCAGAAAGACTTCGCAGTGTTTTTGGATTCTTGCTGGATGTTTATAAAAGGACCCAGATTAGCACAGAGTTAGACCACAGAGATTTGATCTGTGTGTTGGCGTGTAAGTCATGCACCTGCTGAAAGAGGAAAAGAATCATGAGAAGCAATTGCGTCCAAAGAGGCTCAGGAAGCAAACATGGTAACTCCATGAGGTCAGGAGGATGTAATCCCAGGCGAAGACAGAACACTTGGTCAATATCACAGCTAGAAATTCTAAGCATCTATTTGCTAAACCAGTCATTCTCGTGCAGCCTTACCAGAGCTCCAGTAACAGAAATGTGCCCATCTCCACGTGTGATACCAGCTGCCGTATGTTACCGTCATCATGGATTTCTTCTGAAAGGCAATATGAATTCTTTTTAAAGTGAGCAATTTTTAGGAGAAAAAAATTTTCAGATAGGTGAAAACACATCCTAGTGTTTAACTTTTTATCCACTACGGTAAGTCTGTTGTGCACAAAATCAAGTTTCTCTATATTTAAATGCAGCAGTTGAGTCTGTGCCCAATGTAACCTCTACGACTCAGAATCCCACGGTAGGAGAACTAACACAGCAATGGGGGAGGTGGCTGCGTTTTTATCAGCTCACACTAAAAACATTCAGAGTGGGTGAAAAGCAGAAAAGATCAGAGTCTATGGTATTTCTAATGAACAGATTTCAAATTAAATATTAGACTATTTGAATTAGGGAAAACATCAGGTTCCCATTCAAAGACTTATGTTTGTGACTAAATAAAGTTTGGGTTTAATCGATAGTATCATATAAAACATCCCATCTTAAAAAAAAAAGCCTACTGGGGAACTTCATTCTCAGAAGGAGTAGATCGTCCTTCCATCTACTCATGATCTTGCGACTACCTCTCAACCTTTTTTCAAAACTGTTGTCTAAATAAGGACTAAGTTCGCTTCATCCACTTTGACATCGCTGTGACTGTCAGGGACTCCTTTGCTTTCACTTCCAATGAGGAAATAAGCAGACCAAACCCAAATAAGAACATACAGAAACTATTTATTCCGAGTTTGCTATGACAAGAGAGTTGCTATTATCCCTTGCATTTGACAGATAGCCGGCGAAAACTCTGTAGGGAAAAGAAGGGAAGTCTTCAGGAACGCCTTGAAAAATTCAGACTTAGTGAAGTGTTAGTGTGATCCCTGGGAGCAGATGCAGAAATGGGGATTTGTCTTCAGGCGACTTTTAGGGGTTCTCGCAGAAGCGGAGTGAGAGACGATATTGCGAAGGAGAGAAATCTAAGTCAGGAACGCGGTCTCAGTGACGGAGAGCTGTGGTGCGGTCCTACTGAGTACAGAGAAGGTGTGCAGATAAACTGCACCTCGGTTTGAAACAAGAGGCTCTAACCTGCCTGTCAGTTACTTGAGAAGCATTGCCCCCCACCCCGCCGAGAAGGTGTAGTCTGTGGGGTGCGGCTGTCCCCGTTCTGGAGAAGAGGTGATTTGTTATCAGTCCAGGACCATCGCGACGGTGGGGGATGGGTGCCTGAACATGCGGAGGGATGAGGAGGGACACCAGCCCCATCTTCCACAAGTGCCCCTTGCAGTCATCTGGACCCTAACTCAGCTTCAACAGGTCTGACTGCTTGCTTTGAAATAACCGTCATTTTACTACAGTCTCTTAGTTTGCCATTTTGGTAGCAATTATTCTCTTTGGCTTAGCTCTAGCCCACATCTCTATTTGCGATCCAATTCCATTTTCCGCCCCCTGCCTTTCATTATAACAATTGTCAGATATAAATAACACCACTATCGGACACATTCTACCGAATGAAACTTACTAATATGGAAAATGCAGTGTTCAAAATGCAATTTACCTTTACCAAAATCTGCAATAACAAAAGTAATAGGAAAATTAATGCTCATGGTTTTCAAGGTCATTGTTGGTTAAAGCATTCCTAGCAACTACTATTACACTCGCTGTGCCTCCTCTGTCAAAGGTCAAAACACCAGAGGACTTTTCATTTGTCAAAGATAATGTTTTTTTTTAACAAATTGTTGTTGATCTATATTTTTATGGTCTTTGAATATTATATATTTATTAAATTAATGTAGCCATGTGTTTAATAACCTTTAACAAGACTAATTAAAGTATGTTAAGTGTTGTTTGTTATTTCAGGTCAAAACGAGTTCTCCAACTTCTATGCTACCCTATCAGTGTATGTGAACATTTTTTTTTAGCATTCATTACTTATGATACAAGTATCTTGTATTTTAACTATATTGTAATATCTTGGAGAAAAATGGAAGCATCTAGTCTACATTTTTAGTCTCCAAATTGCAAAAATAGTACTAATTAATAAGCTCTCTGAACACTTCTTAATTGAGTAAAATTAAACTTCCAGTAAAAATAGTATGGCCATTGAGTTAATACAGTGAAAAAAATATAGAAAGGTAGGGGTCGGGGTGATAAATTAATAAATACTATAATTATGATAAATACTAATAGTGAGTGTAATGAAGACAACAGGCCAATGACTAATAGAAATACATGAAATATTTTAGAGATGTATGCTGAGTTAAATACTATTTGTTTTCCCTAGTTATTTAATGTGCTTGTTTGACTTTGCCTTGATTTAGCAAATGCAAAAGATTAAAAGAAAGTGTCACATCTTTTTATGCAAGCATGGACTCCTACTGAGATCAGCTTGCTGAGGTAAGATTAATCAGGGATTAATTATTAGATTTTTGAGAACAACTGAGTCATATTTGCACAATCCATCTACAACTCTCTATTATTCTTTGCACTGAAACTCCTTTTTGCCAATCTTAGTGATTAACTTTGTTTTGTTTACTTTTAATATAGAAATGTGCATGATTCCAAACTAACTAATTGTTTTTGTGAGCAACTCAAAGAAAATAGATCTGAAATTGACAGGGAGCCATATGCTCATCTTTGTTGAATGCAGACAGACCATTTTCTTTTGCTAGTCATGCATGAGAGAAGAACCAAAAAGGATACTTATAATATTCTCAAACCCTTGCTATAGAAAAGACTACCAGTTAGAATAATTTTTGGTGGTGAAAAGCTGATCATAAAATAACATGATTCTCTGTTTCTGTCAGCATCCCAATAAAAATTGCATTTTCATGCATTACATTCTACCAAGGCTAGCTTGAAACTGTATTGTTTAGGAATTCTGTAAGACTCTTCCATATGCTAGTTTTTACCATGGTTAACCTGAGATTTCATGTTCTTTTACTACAAAACTAAGTAAGAGCATCCAGCATAATGAATCTCTCAAAAATCAAACCCCTGGAAATCATCTTGCACAAAACCTGCAAAATCTATTCAGAAGGTTTACTTTATGTCAATTGTATAATGAGCCTGCAGATGGAGGGATCTCATGGCACATGTGTGTGTATGTGTGTGTGTGTGTGTGTGCCTATGGCTTCCTTACTCCTGCAATTTTTATCTTCACCTCTATTTCATCTATTAGATGTAGAACAAAAAATCTGTTTAGAGTGGAATGAAAAATATGATGCTGTATGAAGAAAAGAAGCTTTAATAAAACATAATCTTACTATTTGAATGTCAAAGAATATCACATTTGTTTCAAAATACTGCAGAGAAAAATAAGAAGGGGTATATGGATGGGAGGAGTGGATGAGGCCAACTGATGGTTTTTATTTTTTGTTGGTCTTCATAGGCACTGGTCACCACACTGAGTGCTAACCCATTCCCCTTAAGCAAAGAACAGACAGGAGGCTTCCCTTTCAACAGTGAAGCTAAAATGGGAAGCAAATGATACTTTCTGTATACTGTGTCCAAAGTATTGAAAGACTGCTGACCTGAATACATTCAAGGCACATAGGGTCAAATTAGCTATTTGTAGTGCAAGAGATGGGGGCTGGAAGTCAGTCTGTAGAATAAATATCCATTAGTTATTCAAACCCCCATGCAGTGTCTCAACCTTCCATCTGGGAAGTAGGAGTTCTACTCATGGTTTGGCAAATTTTATACTAACAAACTTTTGTAAAAAAGAAAAAGGTATCTTTTTTTCATACTGAATGCATTTGTGAATCTTAAATATGTATACACATGCAAGTAAAAATATAACTGATTCTCACTAAATGAATGAATGAATGAATGAATGAATGGATAAATGAATAATCGATGCAACTTCCAAATCTGAGGAAAACTTCCTGGTAGAATGAAACTCGAAGTAATTCATAATCACACTTGGGGGGGTTTCCAGCTAATTTTCCAATAACATAGAATGACTTATACTCATTTCGTTACTAAAACACAAGCATAAGATACAATATGCCAATTTTGGAAGATTTACAAAACACCTAGCTCCCTTCTCTGCTTCTCAAATCTTGGCATCATTCAACACACGCGTTTAAGTAACGTACCTTCTATAAATACCTTTTTTTCCCCATTTTTTTCTTATCTGGTTACTCCTACAAAGATGTGTCTCATTCAGACATTTGCTTGGTTGGGATTCTGTCTTTTGATCTTATACATATTTTAACTGAAATTTATTTGATGTCGTTATGTATGTATGTATGTATGTATGTATGTTATTTTTCTGGGTATTTTTTTCTCTGGAGAATCAAAGAGAAGACAAAAGACAAATTGTGAATTTTTGTTTCCACTTTTGCCAGGATGTTGACTCGTTAATGCTCAGAATATCCTAAGATAATGATTTAAACCCTATAGGGAGAAACCTTCCACTTAGAGGCTTTTATTACAGTGGTTACCATATCTGGTGGAAACAACTATCAAAACAAACATTTTCATTTTCAGAGAATAGTATCTTAAATAGTCCAGTCTTCCTGAAAGCTCATATTTTTCCTGGCAACTGATCTTTCATGAGGTCTTAGTTTTTTTTTCTTAGTAACCAGTCTGTGTATTAAAGATCTCTTGTATTCCTCTCCCCTTCAAAGTCCTTATTTCTTGTACCATGCTAAGTTGAATGAATCTTCATTGTTCGAAAACAATGTCTGCTCTCTCTTGATAGTAGGACCATAATTTTGTTCATGAATCAGTCTTGAGTGCTTTATATTACTCTTTCCAACCTCACAAAGAGTCAAAGCTTATTTAATATTTCAACTAACAAATCAGCCTTTTTTGCAGGAACTCCAAGAGTCAGTGCCTTCCTTCCTCCAGGATGGAATAGTCCCCTGTGTCTACACTTGTCCTAACTGGAGAACTACATTTGGGTATTTCTGATTGAGGGATGAAACTTCCAAAATCTGTGTCCTCAGGAGCCTCAATGTCTAAAGTATTTTTGCTCCTTCTTGCCTAAAACTTTGTTTTCCTCTGCTTTGAATTTCCTAGGACTGTGATTGCCAAAGAAATTCCTCTCTACCATCTGTAGTCCAGCAGCAGTGAGCCCCCAATGCTGCTTCCTCTGATGTTCCATTTCCATTCTGCTTTTCTTTAATGTAGACACTGCTGAATTTTGAAAACCTTGAACTGCTCACTGAACGGTTTCCTTTTCTTCTCTACCACATGTAGGGATAAAACTGTTATCTATGCTTTCATTTGTTTTCTTACATATCTTTCCAAATTGAGCCCAGTAAAACTCCTTATGAACCTATGAAATTAACATTTCTGATTCTGATAAAATTAACTATTTTTTACCAAATAAGCATTGCCATTATTCAGGGCCTTATCTCTCTAAGGTAATCTCTCCTCTTGGTCTATTACTGCATCCTATTCCTTTTGTTATGTTCCTCTGTGGTTTTCCAAGCAATGAAGCTTCCAATTCTCTGACACTCGCCAGATGTCCTAGAATTCAATTAAATTCTGACACTAACTACCCATAGTTTATGTAGATCTAGTAAGGATTCACTATCACTTTGCTCACTTCAGATGACTACCCAGGGTACCATACTTGTATCTGGACAATTCTAGAGTCAGGTCTTTCCATGACTTCCTCTCAGCTTTAATAATATGTTAGACTGACTCACAGAACTCAGGAAAATGTGATCCTTACTATTACAGATCATTATAAAGAATTAAAATGAACAGGCAGGTCCAGAAAGGTCCTAAGCACAGGAGCCTCTATCCCCTGAAAGTGGGTTGTGCCATCCTCCTGGCACATGGATATGTTGACTGATACAGAAGCTTCCTTCCCCTCATTATTTCAGAGTTTTTAATCTAAGTTTCATTTTATAGTAGTGATTAATTGAAGCACTGGCCATTTGTGATTGAATTCAATTTCTGTCCCCATCCTCTTCTCTAACCCCATGTTAGCTGGTGACCAACTCACATCTTGAAGCTATCTAGGGGCCCACCAAGAGTCATCACATTAGCATAAACACAGGGATGGTCAGAAAGGGCTCACTGTGCATAACAAAAGATGCTCCTATCAATCAGACATCCCAAGAGTTTAGGAAATCTGTGCCAAGAACCGGCAAAAAGACATATCTACATTTTTTCCCTTTATTACAGTTCCCTAGAGACTTATTCCATATCTCTTGGACTATATTAGTTTTATAAATTTCAGGAGATATGCACAGATTTCATCAGATTTGGAGGAAAAGTAGTCAGAGAGAAGTTGTTCTTGAGCTCCCCTCATGGAAGAATTAAATAAAAATGTATTGCATACCTAAAATGTATCAATAAAGGCAACTATCCTTTCAAATCGGTAAATTATTTCATCGGAAAGTAAAAATATGAAATAAAATAATATGCACTTTCATCTATTTCAGCTTGAATGAAATGGCAGTCAATAATATGCTGTCCAGATATAATGTCTGTACTATAAGAAATATTTGTTAATGACAAAAGAAATAAAAGACATTTCTTTATGTATTCCAAATATTAACATTTGTCTATTCTGCCTTAGTTCTTCAGGTCTTCTTCAGGTTTGCCTCTATAAATGGGTCAGCTTGAAAAGGCAAACCTTGAAAAACAGCATTGTTTTTTAAGGTAAGTAAGGGTAATTACTCCTCACCTTTTGAGTTTCAGGTCCATATAATAGCTCTTTCTCAGGTATGGGTTTCTTGCCTCTCTACTGTAATGTTCAGTATGGTGGCCAGTGAGCCCCCGCATTCTTGTTTTGCTGTTGGAGTTTTGTCTGTGTACATGTATTGTTATGGGACACGGTATTTTGGATTTCTAAGACAGCTCCAGGTTTTATTTATAACTTAAGTTTTGACAATTTCCAATCATTTGTTTGGGAAACTCTGCAGTGAAAAAAAAATCCCGATAACCTAGCCAGGGCATGACTCTTCCTTCGATACTACGTCTTAAGCATAAACCATACAAAAGTGACATTTACATTATATTGGGCTTATTTATTGATATGACCTTTTGCCATCAGCTAAGAACATGTTGGAGTTAAGGTTATTTGTTGGTCATTTTAATACACTAACCTTAACACAGAACTTGGTGCACAGTTGAATAAACCAATAGGTGAGTAAAGATACAGATTTCAAATATGAGACAGTCCTATTGTCTTTACCTTTCAATGGAGGAATTAACTGAAAGCTTACTGGATTGGAAACAAAATACTGTTTTCAAACTTACTTGTGGATTAGGTAAGTGAATTAGGTAGTGATTAGGTAGTGATTAGGTAAGTGAAGAGAAATAAAATACATACAATATATTAGCTTAGGTATTAGCCATGCTACTCAGGTGGGGGGACACAGTTTTACTAATTATATTTGAGGTTTTTGTTACCTTGGAAAATATCTTTTTAACCAATGAAAGCGATCCTCATGAATGAATTATGTATTTTTCATGATCCAAATTAAAATGTTAAAAATAAAAGTTATAAATTCCCTCCCTTCCTTCATAAATATATAAGACATAAAATCCAATTAGCACTTGAGTAAGTGGATCACTAAAAATTATGGCACATCACAAATTACTTTGAATTGTGAAGCATGCTAATTCATATTTTGGAATAAATTCTAGGTTTGTCAGTATGAACTTAAATCAATCTTCATTTTTCCCACTTTATAATGACTTACAAATCATAGGGTATTATCAGAATAATTTTCATCAAAGATAAAATTAATCTTTATTTTTCAGTTTAAAGGACGGCTAGCAGATAAGTCATATCCCTTTAGATTAACAGCTAATTATTTCACAAATAAAATTCAAGTTGTTACTGTCTGTGGACATAGCATATAAATTAAATTACTCATTGATTTTGAAAAACCTAAGTTATTAATGTGCTCATCTCAGTGCACTTGTTTATTTCCCTTCATTATAAGTGATTTATGCAATTCATTAGATTGCGGTAATTATCATTTAAGGCTCATAAGGCTTTTATTTATGCAAGCTTTTCTGGTGTTGATGAAGTGTACACTGATTTACAAGACAGGTTTGATAAGTTGTATATATAGGATAATGAAACCATTCAAGTTATCTTTACAAGATAACCACGTGCACTGTATTTCTGGTAAAACCATAACTGGAAATGATTTATAAAACAATTATTGGGTACTGGGTATACTGGGGAGCTTGAGAAAGAGAAAAAGCCCGTGTGGATTTTGGTTTATTGCCTCCAGATTAAGCATGATGGCATAACAGGTAGTCAGGGGTTCTAAACACAAAACCCAAGTTAACTGAAATTACCTCTGAGTGCTGTGTTTCTGTCAAGGGCTGCGGTTATCATAACGAAACCCTACTTCATTCGTCAGTTGAAAAAAATTAGGAAGTTACGATAGATTTTTTTTTAAAGATTTTACATATTTATTTATTTGAGATTGAGAGAGAGAGAGAGAGAGAGCGAGCCCACGCAGAGGAGGAGCAGAGGGGGCGGGAAGGGGAAAGAATCTCAGACTCTGAGCTTGAGCATAGAGCCGAAAGCGGGCTCGATCTCAGGACCCTGAGAAGATGACCTGAACCTAAACCAAGGGTCTGAGCTTACCTGACTGAGCCATTCAAGCACTTCCTACAATAGGCAGATTTAAAAATATATTTCCTAAAAGAGTCATTTATTATCCTTTCAATTCAGTGTGTGAAGTGTTTTTTTCTTTTTGCTTTCAAATACACCCCTTGGTTTTTTCAGATGTCAGGAAGATGGCAAAGTAAGGGACCGCAGCCTCTGACCCCCCCTCAAAATCAGGCAGCTATCCATGAGCAAAATGTTCTCTGAGATAGCTCCGGGGTCCTCTGAAGAAACTGCAGCAACAGAGTGGGAGAGGAAAACCCGAAAACAACAGCACAGAAACGGAAGGAAGACAGCTTCGCTTTGACTGCACGGAGCTATGATGAGTGGTTTTATTTTTATTTATTTATATGTCTTTTAGTTCACATCATCCTCTAATGCTTCTCGTGATTTCCCTTTTGACCCAGTTTAACTTGTTTTAAACACATTTGGAGGATTCGTAGGCATCTCTGTGTTACTGATATAAAATTTAATTTGTTTATGGATAAAGAATATGCCATATATAATTTTAAGTACCCTTTTGATTTGTTGAGATTCATCTTACGGCCTGGTATATGATCTATCACAGTGATTATTCTCTGTCCTCTGAAAAGAATGCATGTAATGCTATTGGTATGTGCCACGGTTCATCATATCCACTAAGTTAAATTACTGGTACTGTCATGTCTTCTGCATCAGTATTGACACTCGTTTGTGTCTATTTTGTGTCTACCTTCCAATTACTGAGATTGGAATGTTAAAATCTCCAAATGAATTGTAGGTTTGTCTACTTATCTTTAATTTTGGTCATTTTCTGCTCTTTTATTTTAAATTACTGTTATTAGGTGTATAGATGTTTAAGATGTCGCCTCTCAATGAGTCGATCCTTTTATCAATGTGAAAAACTGCTCACTATTTGTGGTAACATTATTAGTTTCAAATCTACTTTGATATTAATATAGCCACTTCAGCTTTCTTATATAAGATTGTTATTCTATGGTGTATATTTTTTATATACAACATATATATATTGTTATATATGGTGTATATAATTCATGGATAACACACATTATCCATGAATTATTTTCTTCTTCTTGAAAGCATTTTATTATATAGATTACATTAAAATATTTCAATAAAAGTATTTGTGCACTTAGTCTACATAGACATAGTGTATCTATGTTAATGACTTCCTGTAACTCTCCAAATTTAAAATGTTACCGTCCTCAATACGTACAGAATGTATTGAAAGATTACATAAAGAAAAAAAAGATGTGCTTTAAATATATCTCTATGCCACAAATTCCAAATTATTATTTATAAAATAATAAGATGATGAGAAAATAGATTTTCTATTTCTATTTCTTTTACATATAATGTATTATTTATCTATTGCTGCTATAGCCAATTATCACAGATCTTTTTCTTCAAGCAACACAAATGTATTTGCTCACAGTTTATGTGGATCAGGAGTTTGGACACAGGGTAGCTCAGCCTTCTCTACTCCAGGTTTCATGTGGTTGAACACATGGGGTCAGCAGGGATGCCTCCTTTTCTTGAGCCTTGGTGGATAAATCTGCTTCAAAACTCATTCCATTTTTTTGGCAGAACTCAATTCCACAAGGCTGTGAGACCAAGGTCCTCATTTCCCTGCAGGTTTTTGATATGGGATCGTTGTCAGCTTCTAAGGTTTAGCTACACCACTCAGCCCATGGTCCTCTTCTTCCAACTTTAAAGCTAGCGGTGCAAACCAAGTCTTCCTCACATTTTGATCTCTCTGTTGCCTTCCCACTTGCCATATCTCTCTGACGCCAGCTGGCAAAAATTCTCTGCTTTTCAGGGGCTGGGTGATTAGATTGGGCCCACCTGAAAAACACAGCATATTCTCCCAATTTTAAGGTGTAGCAATTTAATTAGATCTACAAACTTCCTTCAGCAGAACCCAGAATACTGATTAATTTAATAACCAAGAGGGGGGAATCTTGGGAAAAGCATCCTCATAATTCTGCCTATCATACTGGTGTGTGTCTTTTTATGGATTCTTTCTGTGGAAAGCACGTAGTTGGGAATTGTTTTATATACACCTATTATCTCTATTTTTTAACTGTGTTGTTGGAGCAATTTACTCTTTTATATAATTATGGTTATAATTTCATTAAATCCTCAACCTTGACATTTATTACTTCAGAATTTCTCTCTTTTGATTTACTATTAGAATATTTTATATCAATTATTACCCGTGATGTATAATTAATTATATCTTGTTTCTTTTTGCGTTTTTAGTGGGGCCTCTAGGGTTTAAAACAGAGTGTTTGCCTGAATACAGTCCACTTTTAAATGATGTTAATACCATTTCAACTATAATATCATGCTTTGATTGCTTGCCTTTGTGATTTTGTCTCACAGATTTATTCTAGATATACTATAAATTGGGCAAAACACTGTTATTTTTTGCTTCAACAGTTAATTATCTGTGAAATAAATTTTAAAAAGGAAAAAATATCTTGTATACATATCCTATTTTACTATTTCCCACATATCCCGGTGTTTTGTTAATTTTAAGTGCTCTTGGAGAATTATTCTTTTACTCAATGACTTCAACAGTTATTGTCATTCAAACCAAATGTTGAAAACTGTGTTTAATAATACAGTAAATTTGTCCTAGTGAAGAAAATAAAAAGTGAATGATTCAATACCATAAAAGCAGGAAAAAAAATTCCTCTCAACTGCTAATATTTTGTGTTCCTTTTTTGCTCAAAGCTGCACATTAATTGCATATGCAGTAAATCCACTGGGATTCTTCTTGTGAAAATGCTGATAGAAATCTATCCTAAATAAGCACTAATATCTAAGTATACAAAGATTTTTCTCCCAAGTATCATGAATTCTTTTACGAACAAAAGCCAGCTGAATCTGATCTCTCTCTCTCTCTCTCACACACACACATTATCCATGAATTATTTTCTTTTTCTTGAAAGCATTTTATTATATAGATTACATTAAAATATTTCAATAAAAGTATTTGTGCACTTAGTCTACATAGACATAGTATATCTATGTTAATGACTTCCTGTAACTCTCCAAATTTAAAATGTTACCGTCCTCAATACGTACAGAATGTATTGAAAGATTACATAAAGAAAAAAAAGATGTGCTTTAAATATATCTCTATGCCACAAATTCCAAATTATTATTTATAAAATAATAAGATGATGAGAAAATAGATTTTCTATCAGGCTAACATAATCTGTTTCAATATATGGAAACTCCGGGTCAATTAGAGGAATAACTGGAATTACATGCTCAGATTCCAACGAATGTCTTTTTATTCCCCTGCAGAAGTGCTGAGGGTACTGATGGAAAATCAGAGCTAAATCATAATTTGGTGTTTAAAATGCTGCAACTTTTGTCATAAGAATTGTCAGAGCAAACAACTGGAGAAAAGAAGCAAGCAAGCCACATTCTAATGAATATTTTTTAAGGGAGTGAGTTTTATCATGAAAAGAATCAATGCTGATTTCATATCTGTTTTAATCTCCTAAAGTCTTAATGCCCAGTTAAAAATAGAAAACAGGTTTTTCAGAACATATGTGAATTCTAAATTTCCATTTAATCAATACCAATTAGATTTACAATTTAACTTAAGTTTTTATAGATACTACAGGGGCATTTTTTTTCTTACATTTTTGTTTCTAGACAGATCTATACAACAGGAATTGTTTTAATCTCATTTTCTGGCAGGCCAACCATGACTGTGCAATTTAATTTTCCTCTCTCAAATTCCAATATTTTTTATATTCTTCAGTTATGGCGAGTCTAAGTTTTAAAATAAATGACATTGTAATTCTCAAGCACAGGTGTTCAGTTGGGAAATTCCTTATTTTACTCCCATCTGGTGAGATCATATTTGTTATCCTTCTGAATGGCCATGCTTTCATGACTAAATGAATAATAAGGATATAATCTAACCATTCCATAAATTTCAGAATCCCTATATATGCCTTTGCCTTGCTAATGGGCTCTGATAAAACTACGGGCCTTAGGATTATAGATGAGCCAGAAGATGTCATCAATCAGAATATTGTTTGCAGTAGTCGAGGGACATGATGAAAATATGGTTTAGTGCCATTCTATAACATCTGTGCCAGAAGGTCACAGAAATGTGCAGAGGTGAAGTTTCCTGGCATTTATAATGCTGTAAATCTTGCTAAGGCAACCTGCTTTTATACTACTATTTCCATTTGTTTTCTATATAGGGGTTTCTGATTGATGACTCACTATTGTAGTTCCTCAAATACCTTGATTCGGGTGATTGTTCAAATAGCTCTGAATACTAACTGTGTACCATACTTAGCTAAATATCAGTGGACAGTCCTAAAATCCAAAGCAAGCAAACAAAAATCTCTCTCACACACACACACACCACACCATGGCATTGAGAACAAACCATGTGTAGAAATATCAATAACTAAATGAGTTCTTAGATAATTTCAAATGAAATTATAAACAACATGAGAAACAACATGAGAAAGCTGAAATGATAACATGAATGAAGATGGTCAGCATGTTTAAACATAATCAACATTTGATTTACTCACATTTTGTTTTGCAACAGCAAATGGTTTTTACTTTCTGATCCCTGGGTGTAAGATAATAAGGTACTCTGGATATGAGTAAATGACATATAATATCATCAGCAGGCATTTTAACAACTTCAAGCTGCCCTTTTAAATTATCTATGATAGGAACAGGTAATATATATGCCTACAAGGAACTCGACAACTATTTAGCCACATGGGGTCTCATAAGAGGAGTATTGGAGTATTTGCCATGGCAAATCATAGAATTACTCCAAGGTAAAGGCTCAAAGTTGGTTGCAAAATTTATTAATATGTTTATAAAAATGATAACATATAAAACAAGTAAATATGCTTTCATTTTTGCATGTTTCCATGTTAGTCAAAGATTGCCATGACTGTTGTCCTGAATTTCGAAAACTAGATTTTTCTTGTTGAAACAGATAAAACATTTTCTGCAGGAGTTAACACATAATCACACACCAAAGGATATCTCAAAATAATTTTATATATAAAATTTTATATATACTTAATATAATGCTCAATATAATTTTCCTTTCCATACAAACAGTAAACGTCATTTCAAACATTCATATTAGTATTTAAGTAATCCTATGTCAGTGCTCATTAGAATTTATGCATAGTGAAATATGTAAGTAATGCAATAAATTTACATTAGTTTAAAAAAATGGGGGCAAGACCTCTATGACCCTCCATCAAAGTGGAGGGGAGAGCATGTGCCCATCCTATAATTATCATTGTACTGGAAATGAGTGATTTTGTAGGTCATCAATAAAGTGTGATTTCACTAGTGCACGATATTATTAGAGTATGTGATCTATGAAGGTAGATCATAGATCATAGAGACTTTGTTCAAGTCTCAGGTTTAATGTTTGCTAGCTGAAAACTTTGGTCAATTAACTTAATTTCCTGTTTTATAAAATGGTAAGAGGAACGTGAATAACCTCATGCGGTTTTGTGAGAATTAAATAGACTCATGTATGCACACCAGTGGTGCTTGCTTTGCTCTCAACAAATATACATATGGCTACAGAATACTCAGGTACGCTGAGATTAATCCATAACTGATGACTTTCATTCTTTTATTAACCAAAAGTAATTTTGATAGTATGCATGGGATGAGTTTTACTCTCATGGCTGAAGCATCAGCAAAACTTTTCCATCAGCAATCCATTTCAGCTTCCCATACCGAAGGGCCAGATTTTAGTCAGTTTGCTGCCAATAGCAAATATCTAAAATGTGCCTTGACAATTTAATTCAGCGAAAAGTTTTAGTGTGCATTATTGTGTTCTTGGCACTCTCAACCAGAAGAGAGGGTCTCCTCTAGTGTGCCTGGGGACATGGGGAGGGGAAGGGAGAGAGGTAATCAGCTCCCTGCACTTCAGTATTCACCAGAAAATAATATTAATTCATCTTTTCATTTTCTCTGATCTCAATTTTTATTAAAGTATACACAAGGAGTATTTGAAAGTTTGTGCATGAACTAGTAATAACAATTCTGCCTTAAATTACCTCCACCCCCCAAAAAATCACTTTGATAGACCAGTTACTTTTTTTTCTCCCCAAATATGTTTATTTTAATTTTTCAGTGTCACAAGATTGATTGTTCATGCACCACACTCAGTGCTCCATGCAAATCGTGCCCTTCTCAATACCCACCACCAGGCTCGCCCAATCCCCCACCCCCCCCCCCAAACCCTCAGTTTGTTGCTCAGAGTCCACAGTCTCTCCTGGTTCATCCCCCCTCCGATTTCCCCCCATTCACCCTTCCCTTCCTTCTCACGATGCCCTCCATGATTTTCTTTATACTCCACACGTAAGTGAGACCATAAGATAATTGACTCTCTCCGCTTGGTTTATTTCACTCCACATATTCTCTTCTAGTCCTGTCCATGTTGATACAAAAGTTGGACATTCATCCTTTCTGATGGAGGCATAGTATTCCATTGTATA